>VDFB02086218.1:0-42676 GCA_007258455.2 Sequoia sempervirens
GCAATATCACTTCTGCTTCGCCGAGACTTACTCCTTTCGGAAAGAGATTATGCTAAACTTGGAAACCTTTTGGCGAGGGATCCCTTATGTCGGCGAGACACTTTGATTCTCTCCCTGAAGACATACTGATAGAATCCCCCGCGCTATGTCAGTGTGACCGTAGCCGCTCGGTGAGACGTTACCCCGATGCAATTGAGTCCTGCCAAAGTGTGTTTGCTTTATTGGCGTTGGCGAGACTTGAAGCTTTTGCCAAGACCTTTCACCAAAGGAACCCCTCATGGTGCCTTGTCGGTAGGACTTGAAGACCTCACCGAGACATCTCTCCGCTGTGAAGGCCTCTCGCTGAAAGGCATATCTTTCTTGGTGGTCGGTAAGACATAAGCCCTTTTGGGGAGACATCTCTCCAAAGACAAAACTCCCGCTGAAGTGTTAGACCCTTTTTTCCAGTCGATGAGACCTCATGAATTTTCTGAGACCTATTGGTAGGGAGAAAACCTTATGCCGATATATGAATCCCTTTTAACAGTGGTCGGTGAGACATGGAGCTTTCACCAAGACAGTCCCCCAAAGAAAAACTTACGCCGATAGGAAACTCCTAGTCGCCAAGACAATGAATGATGTCTTGGCGATAAATGCCTACATATGATTTATGATCATTGTGGCATCACCAGGGTCCTGCCGACTTTTGCCTTAGCTGATTTTTAGGACCAATTGGATTGAGGGATGCCTTCCAACTGAGCTCCCCTAGCAAATATCATCATGCGTAGGATTTGACCCTGCATTCAACAAAGAAAACCACAGTAAAGATCATATAGACAGAAGTTAATTAATCAAAATTCTCATTGAAATGAATCCTATGTTAGTAAGGTGTTGTTAAATCTTCAAACAAAAGGATAACACAAGCAATTCGGGTTTCAAGTCGACCCGCGGAATCCAAGCCAGGGAGGAATTTCGGAGAATTTCGAGCTAGGCGGATTCCAGTAGAATGAGCATGAAAACATCCATTAGAAACTTAATTCGATCATTACCAATCAAGGAACAGCATGTGAGATCTCAAAATAGCATCAATTAATCATAAAATGCATCATCATTTATTAACCAGTCCTACTTCTCCATACTTTTTCACATTCCACCAGATTCTGGGGAATCCGCACGGGACGGATTTCCGCGAAGGAGAAGACATTTCGGAAAACCCAAAACAAACAGGGAACAACAGACTTCGGGAAAATTCGGAGGAGAAAGAAATCCGCGAAAATCCGGTCCATGTGGAATTCTGCGAGGACCAAAAATCCCTGAACAACAACGCTTAGCCAGAGTTCGAGTGAGATCCAGGAAAATCCGGATGGTGTGGAAAATCCTGAACTCAAGAGAAAACCCGAATTCCAACTGAGGCAGAACCAAATTTAAATAAAATAGAACAAAAGATAAAACACGGAGAAACAAAAGAATTCCAAAGAGGAAAGCAAGTAACCAAAAAGAAAAGGGGGACCCATTTTGATCCAGATCAAAGTGGTGTGGTTATGCAAGGCATAACAAGGAGTTGATCACCTGGGAGCTAGGAGTGCATACATTGAAGAATAGAACCCAGAAATCACTTTTCTAGAACCCTAGTAGGGACCCATTCGCCATTGGGCGAATGAGTCCTCTGTGAGCCCGAAAACAAAACTTTTTCAACAAGGTACACATCATTTTGGCATCTTAAAACCTTCCTTATTTCTTTTATAATAGTTAGGTTTAATTTATGATTATTATTTAGGAATTTTTCCTCTCATAATTGAATGAAACATCCATCCAAACATAAGAAAAATTAGATTCATCCATTTGGTGAATCCCCATTTGGGTGAACCTCTTTTTCTATGTTTCATTTTGGTGAACCCGACTTCTTGAGCATTGTAATTTTCTGATTTTGGAGTCTTTCTTTTCATCTTGGATTAGATTTTCCATTCATTTGCATTGAATTAGATCTCATTTAGGGTGTCTTACTTTGCATTCAAATTTGCATCTCATCAAGGGTTTTTAGGATTGCATTGTTTGCATTCTTTAAATCTAAAAAATTACAGCCATCTTCCATATCATATTAGCTCATATAAATTTGCATTTGAAAATAAAAACAAAATTTCATATCAAACTAGGTCTTTTAATTCATCATTTTGTCACATTTTTAACTTACTTTTCGCATTGCATTTATAGAAATTAGAACTTGAAACTTACTGTTATAGACCAGAATTTGAAACTCATTAGAAGAAGCTTAAAAATCTATAAAAATAAATTTCAAAACCCTAATCTAGGACCCATTCGCCCTAGGAAAAATGAGTCCCTAATCAAGTATTGATTTAAATTTCTGGAATCTGAAATATCTTGTACTTTTATGCTTTTTTTTGTTGTTGTTACATCTCTGTTTCAGTTTTCTGATTTTTTGTTTCATTAATTTCATTAGATCTAGCTTAATTTGCTTCATTTAGTGCATTGTCAAAATTCAAGTTTTCATTTACATCATTTCATTTTTAGTTTATTGCATTGTGTAATCAGTAAATTACATTGTTTAAAATCTAAAAACTGCATTTCATTTTAGGTCATTGCATTGCCTCTTTCCATTTTGGTTTTGCATGCTAAGTTTGTAAAGCTTGTATGAGCTTTACAACTTGGTGTCCTATTAGCAATACTATTGTAAGACGTATTATGAGGCTCATTCCATCCCGTGATATCTCACTCACTATGGATCTTGGGTTTTCTAGCTCTCTTCCTAATAGTGTCAATAATCAACCCCCTATGGGTCCTAGTATGCATACATCATGTCCCATTACTTCCATGCCTACAAACAATGTGCTTAATGTTAACAACACCATCCTAACCATCACTAGTTATGTTAGGTCACAAAAATGCAAGTTTTGAATCTTAAGAGGGTGCCAATCTCTTAGTACATTTTTGGCTAACAACAGAGTGAATATGATTGATAACCCCCTACTCTTTAGGCTCTATTAAACCTAGGTGAGTATACCTAATTGATAAGGCAGATTTAGAGGTTTAAATATGATATCTAATTTGGGAAATCTACTCACAATGGCACGTGGGTGTGAAGTAGATGATGTTGTATGTTGTGGTTGTGTTGTTGATATGTGGTTGTCATTGATGTCAACACTATTAGCATTGTTGTAGTGAAGGTTGTATATGTCGAGGATATTGAGAAAATTGTTAAAAGGAAGAGTTGCAGGTTTCCAGTGGAACAGTGAAGGTCATGAAGGTATTTTTTTCGTGTATGTTGAATATCAATTGTTGTGGTCTAAAGGTTTTATTGTTGAGAGTATCTAGTTCATGTACCAGAAGTTTCAGAGGTTCGTGTGAAGATTTGATCGTGCTATGAACAGTTGTGTTCTAACAGTATTTTGTGGTTTCTAATTGAATTTTATGTGATTCTGGTAATTTTTGTTGCTGTGGATGCTTCTCTGTTAGTTATTGTTGCTTGTGGATGCTTCTAGATCATTCTCTATCTTTTTTGTATGTCTGCGTTGATCGATGTGTTTGTGGCCGAAGATTTTTCTCATGAGTGTTCGGGTTTTCATGTTCTTGGCGGACATGATGGTTGTAACGTGTTTTGGATCCTTGAAGATTAAAATTTGAATGTTTGGTGCACTCAAGGATATTGTTTTGGGTTGCATCATAATATTAGCTGACAGTGTATGATTCGCATTAAAAATTTATTTGTAAATTTGGGTCGCCATTGTAAAATTGTTTTATACTTTTGGCCAACAAAGTTGTTGATGTAATTTCATTTTACAGATATATAAGAGTGTTTGTTTGAAGGTGGTGTATTATTGTGGTGTAGAAGGAAATCGAGGAGAAGAAATTACATTGAACATTGATTTATTCATTCAATTGACAGTATGAAGAAGTTTGAAGCCCAGAAGTGTGAAGAAGGTTTATGGCTAGCTGTAAGTTTGAGCGAAGTGTGAAGAAGGTTTTATGTGCTTAACTGGAACTGTAATCAAGCTTGTGTAGAAGCTATTTTCTCAGTTCACACCCTATGGATCTAATCCGTATTTCTCTTCCTTGGGCAGTGAGCTCTAGATAGTGTGCCTGAATGTATGTGCATTCCCATTATTTTTCATTATACTTTTAACAAGGTATAATATTGTGGACTAACATCCACAGTGGTTTTTCCTGTAACAGGGTTTCCACGTAAAAATCTTGGTGTTCTCTATGCTTCTAATGTGTTGATTGTTCATGGTTTATTGTTCATTCATTAGGTCTGAGATTAAGTTAAGTAAAGTTTGAAAAGTTTAAATATTATGTGACAACTGATTCACCCTCCCTCTTAGTTGTTTGTCCTTTTTTTTTCCAACAATTGGCATTAGAGCAAGTTCCTTTGAAGAAGTTTAAAAGCTTGAGGTGATGACATAGCATCATACAAGAAGGATAGTCCTAGATTCGATGGAAAAAACTACTCACTGTGGAAAACTAGGATGGAGTGTCATTTGAGGCGTATTGGTGAACCCTTTTGGAAGATTACAAAGAATCCATATGTTATTCCTTAGAATGGTCCTTCCACTGCTGATGAGATTAAAGAGGCTGAGAATAATGTCAGGGGTATTGAAGCTTTGTTGAGTGCACTGACAAATTCGGAAATGACAAATGTGTTAGGTCTGAAGACAAATCATGAGATTTGGACGAAATTGAAAACTTTGTATGAAGGAGATGTACATGTGAAGATGGCTAAGCTACAGAGTTTGAAAGGAAAGTATGAAAACTTAAATATGGGTGAAGATGAAAATATTTCTTCTTTTATGCAGAGAGTAAATGAACTAGTGACAAGTATTAGATGTGTTGGTGGTACCCTGGAAGAGGAAGAAATTGTGGCTAAAGTGCTTAGATCATTGCCTCCCTCCTACAAAGCAAAGGCTCATGCTATTGAAGAATTCAAATCAATAACAAATATGTCAAGAGATACACTGATTGGTAAACTTGTTGCTTTTGAGTTGAGTGAATTTGGTGAATCTGTTCCCAAGACTGAAACTGCATTTAAGGCTACTGTATCCAGAAGAAACAAGAAAATATATGATATGGGAGAGTGCTCCAGAAATTCATTCAAGTATGAGAAAGAAATGAAACAGCTTGAAGATGAAGAAAGACAGGTGGAAGAGTTGGAAGCACTTATTGTGAAGAAAGAAGGCAGAGGACAAGGTAAGTATAAAGTAATGTTTCCTATTAAATGTTTCTCTTGCAATAAAATAGGTCATTTTGCATCAAGGTGTCCTGAAAGAGTTCCTAGGACTAAGCCTAACAAATCTAGATTTTAAAATAAATGTTACTATGTTGAAGGAGTGACTGATGAAGAGTCTGATAAAGAAAATGGAAATGAAGATGAATGGGTGTTCCTTGCTATCAAGGAAAATGGTCTGGTGGCTACTGAATCTGCTAAAGTTGAGAAAGCTCTTGTAGCCTGAATTTAAGAAAAGGATGAGTGGGTTATTGACAGTGGATGCTCACATCATATGATTGGTGACAAAAGAAAATTTGTAAGTCTAGAGAAGTATGATGGTGGGGTTGTAAGATTCAGAGATAACAATGCAAGTGTGATTCGTGGCAGAGGATCTATTTGTCTTGGTGGTAAGCATAACACTGATGATGTCCTTTATGTTGAAGGCTTGAAGCACAACCTGTTGAGTGTTGGAAAAATGGTGGACAAGGGTTATGATCTTCAGTTTAAAGGTGGAAGATGCAGGATACTTGGAAGTTCTGGTAATGTAATTGCTTCAAGTAAAAAGAAAAAAGGTAATATTTTTCACTTGAATGCTACCAGTGAAAGTTGTTTAATTACTCAAGTAGATGAAAGCTGGTTATGGCATAGGAGGTTGTGTCATGTGAATTTTGATAACATTGTCAAAGTAATTTCCACCCAAGTAGTAAGAGATCTACCTAAGCTAGTGAAGCATGCTAACATAATTTGCAATGAATGTCAAATGGGAAAACAGACTAGAGTCTCTTTTTGGAGCAAACAACATCATTCAAATTGATTACTGGAGCTGGTGCATACTGATATATGTGTTCAATCCAGAGTCATAATTTTTCATGGAGAAAGGTACTTTATGCTGCTTATTGATGACTACTCTAGGATGATATGGGTTGCTTTCTTAAGAGAAAAATGTGAAGCATTGGAGAAGTTCAAAAGTTTCAAAGTTGTGGTATAAAATGAGAAAGGTCTGAAAATCAAATGCTTAAGGTCAGACAGAGGTGGTGAGTTCACCTCCAGGGAGTTCAATTCTTTTTGTGAAGAGCATGGAATTAGAAGACAGTTATCTGCACCCTGAACCCCTCAACAGAATGGAGTTGCAAAGAGGAAGAACGTAACAATTCTAGATGCTACTAGAACAATGATGATAGAAGGAAATGTATCTCATATCTATTGGAGTAAAGTTATAAGCACTATTGTGTACACTTTAAACTGGGTAAATGTCAATGGTAATACTGGTAAGACTCTTTTTGAACTATGGTTTGGTTATAAGCCTACTGTTAAATATTTCAAGATATTTTGAAGCAAGTGTTATATTAAGAGAGATGAGAACATAGGCAAGTTTGACACAAGAAGCGATGAAGGAATCTTTCTAGGTTACTCTACTAAAAGCAAGGCCTCCCAGTGCTATAACAGAAGATTGAGAAAAATGGTTGAAAGTGCAAATGTCAGAGTTGATGAGGACTCTACTAAATCATCTAGATAATGTGGATATGATTCAGATGACCAAGAATATAGTACAAACAAAGGGAAAAATGCTCAGACACAGAATCAACTTCAAATTGTTCCATATGTTCCGATAAAACAATTTCAATTTATTCTGGTAAATCAAGAAAATCGGGAAGGAGAGACAAGAGCAAGTACAAAAGAAGGAACAGAAGAACTAGAAGTTTGAAATAATCCTAAAATTCTGAGGTATGTAAAGATAAATCATTCTGAAAAATCAAATTATAGGAGACAAGAATAAAGGTGTGCAGACTAGAAGAAAGATTGTAGAAGAGTATTGCCTGATTTCCAAGATTGAGCCTAAAGATGTCAATGAAGCTTGCAATGATGAACACCAAATGGAAGCTATGAAGGAAGAGCTGATGCAGATTGAAAAGAATGATACATGGATACTTGTTCCTAGACCTAAAGATAAAAATGTGATTGGTACTAAATGGGTCTTTCGGAATAAGATGAATGAACAAGGTGAAGTGATTCGGAATAAGGCAAGACTAGTATGTAAAGGGTATTCTTAAATGGAAGGTATTGATTTTGAAGAAACCTTTTCCCCTATTGCCAGAATTGAAGCTGTTAGACTATTTCTTGCTTATGTTGCATATAAGAACTATAAAGTCTATCAAATGGATGTAAAGTTAGCTTTTTTGAATGGTGAGCTAGAAGAAGAAGTATATGTTGAACAACCAGATGGATTCCAACTGACTGACAAGGAATACATGGTTTGATGATTGAAGAAATCTCTATATGGACTCAAGCAAGCCCCCAGAGCCCAGTATGCTAGACTGGATAAATATTTACTAAAACTTGGATTCAATAAAGGTACTACTAATAGTAACTTGTATTTCAAGATGGATCATGATAAAGAATTGATTATTGAAGTCTTTGTTGATGACATTATTTTTGGAGGAGATGATAATCTATGTATGAAGTTTGTTGATGAAATGAAGAGTGAATTTGAGATGAGTATGATTAGACAGATGAAGTTCTTTCTAGGATTGCAAGTTACTCAGTTAGACAATGGAATTTTCATATCTCAGTCTAAATATGTGAGAGAGTTGCTGAAGAAATTTGGCATGGATGACTCAAAGTCTGTTGTACTCCAATGGTAACCAAATGCAAGTTAACATACAATGATGATTCTCCTAAGGAAAATAAAACACGATATAGGTCAATGATTGGTGGATTGCTCTATTTAACTCAGACCAGACTAGACATTATGAATGTTGTATGTATGGTTGCTAGATTTTAGGCTGATCCAAAAGAATCTCATGTGACTATTGTAAAGAGAATCTTCAGATATCTAAAAGGGATAGTTGACTTTGGGCTTTGGTATCCTAAGGATGATGATCTTACTTTGAATGCATATACTGATGCGGATTGGGCAGGAGATGTAGATGAAAGGAAGAGTACTAGTGGTGGTGCCTTCTTCCTAGGGAAGAAGTTGGTGTCATGGTTGAGTAAAAATAAGAATTACATTTCTTTATCTACTATTGAGGCAGAGTATATTGCTACTACAAATAACTGCACTCAAGTGATGTGGATGAAACAGATGTTGAAAGATATCAGAGTAGTATATGATGAACCTATTTCCATATACTGTGACAACTCAAGTGAAATAAACATGTCAAAGAATTTGGTGCTACACTCTAAGAATAAGCATATATCAATCAAGTTTCACTTCTTGAAGGAGAAAGTGAATGAGAAAGAAGTTAGACTGGAATATTTGCCTACCTAAGAACAAATTGCAGACATTTTCACCAAGCCATTTCCAAAGGATACTTTTGAGTATCTCAGAGGGATGCTAGGGGTAATTACCCCTCCTAATATGAACTAAAGATGCATTTACTTGCATCAATCTGTCTGCTTCATAAATATTTCCTGATCTGGATTGATGTTTTCGTGGCTACTACTCAAGGGGAATAGTCAGATGTGCATATATGTGGTTCAAAACTTGTATGTAGGAAGTTAATGCTTATCTTTGCCATTGATGTCAAAGGGGGAGAAGAAAAATGTGAAAAATATTTTTAGGGGGAGAAGAGCAATTGAGGAAAAGAGTTAGAACCTAAGAGGGAGTAAGTGTAGTTTTGTTGATGGTATTTTTCACATCATGCGTTTCCATCAATGCCAAAGGGGGAGATTGTTGGATGTTGTGGTTGTGTTGCTGATATGTGGTTGTCATTGATGTCAACAATATTAGAATTGTTGCAGTGAAGGCTGTATATGTAAAGGATATTGAGAAAATTGTTAAAAGGAAGAGTTGCAAGTTGCCAGTGGAACATTGAAGGTCATGAAGGTGTTTTGTTATGTACATTGAAGATCAGTTGTTGTGGTCTAAAGGGTTTATTTCTGAGATTATCTAGTTCATCTATTGGAATTTTCAAAGGTTCACGTGAAGATTTGATCGTGCTATGAACAATTGTGTTCTGACAGTATTTCTGTGGTTTCTGATTGAAGTTTATGTGATTCTGGTAATTTATGTTGTTGTGGATGCTTCTCTATTATTTCTTGTTGCTTGTGGAATCTTCTAGATCATTCTCTATCTTTGTTGTATGTCTGCATTGATCGGTGCACTCGTGGTCGAATATTTTTCTCGCAAGTGCTCGGGTTTTCATTTTCTTGGCTGACATGATGGTTGTAATGTGTTGTGGATCCTTGAAGATTAAAATTTTAATGTTTGGCATGCTCAAGGATATTTTTTTGGGTCACATCATAATATTAGCCGAAGGTGTATAATTTGCATTAAAAATTTATTTGTAAATTTGGGCCGACATTGTAAACTTGTTTTATACTTTTGGTCGACGAAGTTGTAGATGTAATTTCATGTTGTAAATATATAAGAGTTTTTGTTTGAGAAAAGTTAGTGTGTGTGTGGTGTGAAGGAAAGCTAGAGAAAGAGAAAGTGTGTGAACATTGATTTATTCATTTGATTGCAGAGCAGAGTGTGAAGAAGTTTGAGCGAAGTGCAAAGAAGGTTTTTTGTGCTTAACTGGAACTGTAATCAGGATTGTGTAGAAGCTATTTTCTTGGTTCATACCCTGCGGATCTAATCTGTATTTCTCTTCCTTGGGTAGTGAGCCCTCTTGTATTTGAGCAGTGAGCTCTAGGAAATGTGTCTGAATGCATGTGCATTCCCATTATTTTTCATTATACTTTTAGCATGGTATAATATTGTGGACTAACATCCACTGTGGTTTTTCCCATAATAGGGTTTCCATGTAAAAATCTTGGTGTTCTCTGTGCTTCTGATGTGTTGATTGTTCATGGTATATTGTTCATTCATCAGATATGAGATTAAGTTAAGTAAAGTTTGAAAAGTTTAAATATTTTGTGACATCTTATTCACCTCCCCATCTCAATTGTTTGTCCTTGTTTTTCCAATAGATGCAAGGCTAATGACTAGTTCCTATTGTAGATGTCTTTTGAGAATAAAGTGTATGAGTAGAGTTTGTATAAAATGTTCTAAATTTGACTAGTGCCTAATCTTATTGGCTAAATGGAGTCGAGGGATGGATGATGATGATGGAGACAAATATGTAAGATAGGTGGATCTACTTCTCAGCTTAACTCTAACTTGTTGGGCACTTTAGATGTTTGCACCTTGTACAAACGTTCAGGTTTGTTAGTTACTGTACTCTTCTTTATTGATATCAGTGTTATTCTCCTAAATTATTGTGATATCATGAAAGGATGTTTAATTCTTAACTTGAGGGAAACCAATCAGAATATTTAGTTTAAAAGGATTTTAATCCCTGTCAGGAACCAATTAAAATGAATTACCTGAAAGGAATTTAATTCACCCTAGCCAGAACCCAATCAAGGAAACCACACAACAACAACAAATGTGTCCTAAAAAATTGTATAAATTTGAATAACCTAGGAAAACCACTTTGGAGACAGTACAAAAACATATAAGAATGAATATTAACACAACAGTTGAACACTAGAAGTAAATCACCGATTATGAACAGTCTTCTCCATTATATTGTTTCAAAATATATACATTTATAGCAGAAGTCTTTTAAATGTGGAGATGGATGGGTGGAGTATGTTATATTAATGTAACCTATCTACTACTAATGATGATGATGATGATAATGATGATATCAAATATGGGCCTTGGTCTCCCTCTTTATACAGGAAGCAACAAGCTACAAACATATTACAAAAAGGTATGTTGTTTGATGACTAATTCTTGATTAACATTAACATAAAAACTTAGTAATTTTTCGGTGGATGCACCACAATTCGTTAGTCTCCAGCAAGAACCCGTGATCATATAAGAACTATTCAATGCTCATGCTCCATGATAATGCACCCACGGTTGCCAAATTTTGATACCCTGTCATTCCCTACTTGACCCGTGCAATGAATAAATTAATTTTTGACACATGCTCGATATATCTTGTCTTTGCATAAGTGTTTGCAGTGTTTATGATATCTTTCATTTCATATTCAAGTTCAAAGATTCATCTTAGTTGCACATGTGTTTTCTCGAGCACCTTATCTTTGTCATTAATTTCATCAAGAGCTATCAACAGATACTGAGCTATCTCATCCTTCCATACATCCTAGTCTTTTAAGTCTTTTTCCTTAAAGAAATTTGGTAGAGCCATACTTAGTGACTGACTGAAGTCACTCAATTCTTGTGTCAATATGTTGTGGAAGCTATCATGTGTGTTCATAAGCTCTTGATATTCTTGAAATAATTTTTTGTTATCTCCTTTCTTTTCCTTTATCTGTAATACCACCTCCTTCATTCTGTCACATAACCTGTTATGTTCTTGTAAAGCTGCATATGTTTTTTCATGGATAACCCGGACTTTGTCAACAAGCTTAATCATATCATCAAACCTCCTACAAACCAGTTATGACGCCATTTCAAATATAGTAGTTTTTATTTTTTTCTTCAATTCCTCTTGCCCTTTTCGAATCATTTCATATTTGTGCTTCCAATAGGTAGTCTCAGACATTGCTTTGAGCACCTTTCTTTCACATTCAATTAGTGGTGAGTAAGGTCCTTAGGAGGAAGGCTATCTATCTTTGTGTAATATAGGGGGATTTGCTACTCATGAGTTCTCTTCGTTCAAAGAGCCTTATGAGTCAAAATTCCCTATACTACCTCAATGGAACAACGGTGAGAATTTCAGAATCCGAAAGAGAAACTCAAAGATTTTCTAGGCATACTATCAAGCTCTCGGCCAAAGGCCGACAACACAAAACATGGAAGACAGCACGGTGCGCTGGCATCTCGGAGGCATGTTGGCATCTCATACTAACCAGAAAGCGAGAATGTCTCATAAAATGGTTAAGTGATGACTTACACTCCGATTACTGAGAATCTCTAGAATGCAAGAAAGCAACAGGAAGTAATAAGACTGAAATGAAGTGAAATAGAGATGATAAGGAGAAGAAAGGAAATACTTACAGCCATGTGGGTGATGAAGCTTCTAGCTTGTGAGTTTCTTCAATACCTGCACACAAGAGAGAGAGAGAGAGAGAAATTGTTGGGGTTGTATAGTGGGCCTACCTCAGTCATACCCTGTTTTGGTGTTCCCACCTCCACAGACAGCCAGATAGGTAGAGAGAAAAGTGCAAAGTAAAGAGCACTAAAGCACTACAAAACAGTGTTGTGCTACTCAACCAAGTAATAAAGGAGAGCAGTGAAAGCTTACCACCTCCACCAAGAGCGCTCAAGGCTAATGGGGGAGAAAATGAGAGGAACTCAAGCCTCTGCTGCAATCATGTTTTGTTCCACACTTTCTCTACTAAAGTGGTGGAGTGTTGATGTTGTTGCTATGAAGTGTAAAGTGTTTGGAGATTGAAGAGATGGTGGAGAAGTTGCTTAGAGCTTGAGAAGAGCTTGCAAAGCTTATGAATGAGGTCAAGAAGCTCTTAGAGAGATTTGAAGGGATGTGTAGAAGATGGTAGAAGATGGTAGAAGATGGTAGAAGATCAAATGCTAGTTCAAGGGATGAATTTGAAGAAGAGATGAAGAGAAACATCCATATTCAGGTCAGTCGGCCGAGGAGGGCATTACAAATTGACCCCCAATGGGAAGTGTAATGCCTTTGCAAGCTCCAAACGTGGGAATCTGTTAGGAATGTAAGAGAATCACACAGACGTCTGCACGCTGTGTAGGCATCCTCGAAAGAAACGCCTCCACTGACTCTCAAAAATAGGCACCAAGTGCGATGCAAGCAACGAGCTTAGGTGGAATTAAGCCTCTGAACATGGTTTTCTAAAGTGGATAAAGGAAAAAATGGGATTTGCACATGGGGTACAAACTCTCTCTTATACACTTTGTAATTAATCACATCTTGCTTCAACCTCTCATTCTCCTCAATTAACCCCTTATTATCTTTGACTAACTTTTGAATCTGAACCCTGGTAAACTTGGCCACATTCACATTTAGATTAGCAGTCTCAATAGGGTCTGTATCCCCTACTCTTTGTACTAGAAGGTGACCAAAGATCTAACTATGATTATTGATAAGGGAAGGCCTCTTTCCTAGTGGGTAAAGTTCCCAAATCTGCAAAGTAGTGTTATCAGAATTATACCCTGATCTAGTGTACATCTTATCACTGCCTCATCTATCAATTGCAAGGCCTTATTTTCTCTTTTCAAGAAACTATCAAACACTATGGAAAAGTTGATGTCCCACCCTAGAAGGAGCATGACCCCAACTTCTCATAGTAATGCTCTTCCTCTCTCAAGAGTGATGTTATCCATTTCTTTATCAACCTCACATTGGAGTTCCTTTCAGGCATCTGCTTCTTTCTTAGGGATGATTTCTTTTAGCTTTTCTCTTATCATTTTTCCTTTGTACTCATAAATCAAGGATTTAAACTCAGAGGTTTGAATAAATTTATCATCTACAATGAACTCCTAGCTAGCAAGATGTCTCACATCATTAGAAGATTCATTAGAAGCTTCAAATGTGATCACATTCCTCTTTGGTGGCACTTCGTATTGGGGAATACTGGGAATGGTGATCTATGTAACCTCATTTTCTTCCTCAATGTCATCCTCAATAATAATAGGAGTATCAAATGAGAAGATCAACTCTAGGGTAGGTTGTGGTGATGAATGACTTAAAAGTACTACATTCTCAACATGTCTCCTAAAACCAGTATCTCTTCTTCTTTCAAAATCTATGAGAGGTACATCCTTAGTCAATTATTCTTCATGTAAGATCAATTGCTTAACCCTTTCCATAGGATCTTGTATTTCATGAAAAGATTCTACATATGATGGATTATTGCTTCTCCTCGAAGCCTCTACCATAACCATTTTGTTGTATGCATCCTTCCTTATCATCACTTGAGTTTCATCACAATTTCTAACAACATCATCCATGAAGAACTCATGTTCATATCTTTTTAGTTTCTGTGATATTTTGGCATCATGAATAAAGTGCTCAGGATCAAACTTCTCCCTCTTGTTTCCCAATGGCATGCCATAATAATCTATTTTTATGTTAATTGATTCATACCCTTGATCAGCAATAATGGTAAAGTCACCAAAACACAAAGTAGAAGGCATGAAAGATTGTCTTCCATAGCTTTTAAGGTGCATGAAAGCTGAGAAGGCCAATTGCCTCACAATCTCTAGTTATGAAACTGTATTTGGTACAGTCTTAAGCAGTAAAAATGGAGCTACTTTGAATCCATATACTCTTATCACAGTACAATCTTGAAATGCATACCAGTCCCCCCAATTATGGTTTCCTTTCCCTCAGGGTTTTTCTCCTTTGGCTTGAGGAATCTCTGTATCTCCGAAGACATATTATAATCACATTTATGGCCAAGCAACTTATACAAGGGTTTGACATAATATTCTTCAAAATAAAAATAGTGGAATCTCCCACATCTACTATCCTATATGGACGTCCACATCTAAACTAGTCTATAGTTCTCATCACTATCCAAATATTTGATTCTTAATTCCTCTTCCCACATTCACATTGTGTGCCCTTCATATAATATCATATGCATGAGTAGAGAATAGTGCTTGAAGTTGACGGCATCATTGTTATTCTTAATGGTAGCAAGAGAAGTATTAATGACCTTAGACAAGTATTCTGCATAATCGTAGGGCCTAGCATTTTTTCTTTGGATATCTATGGCTAGAACCATGGGAGCTATAATCATCACAGCAGGAGCATCAATTCCTAGGACTTGGCCAATTGAATAGTAGGTGTAGTGGTAGTATTCTTCAAATGAATCCACAAGAAATGGGGGTCTTTCATCACTAGAGAATCTTCTAAGTTGGTTTCCTGGACCCTTAGGTTTGTGCAAAGGAAGTTTCCACCTCTTATAACTTGTATCCATGGTCCAATATTCTTCCAACATATCTCTTATCCTCAATTTTTTTTTCATGGATGTGTAAAGTTGAAAAACCATGCAAATATAATCTCATATTATGATAATAAATTGTGAACCATCGTGGGAATAGATTGCCCTCATTTTAGGGTTGTAGTTTCTAGCTAGTGCCTTAACCAGTTCCACGTTGACAAACACATTAGGCTTCACAAGATTTTCCAAATTCATGTTCCATGGATTCAAGACAGTTCTATGTCTATACTTCTTTCTGTAATGATATATAAATAGATCATAGCCTCTCTGCGAAGTCCACACATCTCCAAGAGTTTTGTGCTTATCTTCCAATGTTTCACATGAAGGATTTAATTCAACTATTCTCTTAGATTTTGGTCCAAACCTAGGACACTAATCTATTAATTCTTGGTTTAATGGCCTAGCCTTTGTTTTTTACCTCTTTACTTTTGGTTTTTTGGGGTTTTATCCATCTCAAAACCCTACTTGCACAGTACTTCAAGAAAAAAATTATAGAACGCGTTTAGCTGAGCCAAGAACACTTACGTGAACTAATGTCATGGTTTCTGAGCTACTTTCTATCATCCAACTCCGCCTCCTCAATTTTGAACCATGATTGCAGTCCTTTTGATTTCTCAAGAGTCAGACATATCAAGATTTGGCTCACTTGAAGCAGCTCTGGTTCATAAATGGCACTCATGCCACCTTTCTAATCAATTGCAATATTAATGGCAGTTGTCTCTTTGATGACCTCATTAGTCATGTCAACTAGGTGAGACATTATTTCATAATGTCGAAGAGACCTTAATTATATTTTCAAGGATGTCCTTTTCTTTCTTCGATGTGTTTTTGGTCCCTTTTCAAAATTCTGAAGAGACATTTGAGTTTCTCTCT
Organism: Sequoia sempervirens; assembly: GCA_007258455.2. Lineage (NCBI taxonomy): Eukaryota > Viridiplantae > Streptophyta > Pinopsida > Cupressales > Cupressaceae > Sequoia > Sequoia sempervirens. The sequence goes on from VDFB02086218.1 coordinate 15,959, forward strand.
TCGATCTCACAAGGTCTCCTCGATGGTTGCACTTCAAGTTCATCCTTCCTTGTCCTTTTGATATCTGAATGTCGATGAGACTGGTGAACATTTCCTTCTAATAAGCTTATGTCTCCTCAACATAGTTGTGTTCCTCCTTTCAATAGTGTTTCTTCAAATAACCTCTTTTGTGTTTTTAAAATGTCGAAGAGACCCGTGGTTATCTCCCTTCGATGTCCCATAGCCTCATCGATAGTGCATTCTTGTAGCTTGTTTAGAAAATCAAAGAGACTTTTATCAATATTTGTTTGATGCCTTTGTGTCTCTTTGGCATCTTGTTCTTACTTGTTCTTGCAGTTTCAAAGAGACTTCTTAATTTCTCAGTCCAACACACCGATGTCTCTTTGAGGTTGTCGTTGTACTTGTCCGACTAGGTTCTGCCAGTAATCTACCATTTATTTTATAATAGTCTCTCGATGTCTAAGAGATGTTTTTTTTGTTTCCTGAATGCAAAATGATACTGTATCCTTTAGAGTATTGACATTACTATATCTTTTTGGAGAGACAAGTTAAATTTTCACTCCAAAACATCCAGGTCTCTTCAGCATATTTCTCTTTGGGTTGTCGGAGAGACATTCAAGTATGTCACCTTAAAGCATGAGGGTCTCATTGACATTTTCATCGCCCTTCTTATTGATCTTGTCAATGAGACTATGGTGAAGCTTTCTTCGATATGGAATTGTCCTTGGCGACATATCTTGTGCTACTAAGGAAGTACCTTAAGAAGGGGATTTATTTCAAAGTGATAATTAAAGGCTTTATTTGATGAGCTATATACAAAAATTTATGTTTAATGTCAAATACAATAAAAAAATCAAGGTCAATGGGCGTTTATGATGTAAATGAAATAATAAATAAGAATGGAAGCATGTGAAAACCAAGGTGGATTTTTTAGCTCCAACAATGGCTCCAATTGGGGATGAATGAATGTAAGGTCATTGCAAGAATCCAAAAATGATCTCTGGGAGGTAGACCATGGGTGAATGTGGTTAAATGGGATGGGGGGAGGGGAACCTAAAACTACTGTGCATGGAATATTATAATTTAAGAAAAGAAATGTTTCAAGAATTGTCCATGCACTGGCAATTCCTGATCTTCTCCTGTCATATTTTGAAGGTAGTAAGAATCTTCACCACCCTTTCCTATAATAACGAATGGTCCTATCCAAAGGGCTTTGAATTTGCCATGTTTCCCTTTGTCTTGGCATTTGGAATTCCATAATAGAACCATATAATTTACTTCAAACTTTCTTTCTTTTTCCTTTTTGTTAAACAAGTACTTCATTTGTGACTGCATTTTTGTGTTACACTCCTGGGCCAAGCTTCTAATCTCATCCAATTCTGCCAATGGCTCCATTCTATCTTCCATGGGTTAAGGGATATCCAAGTCTCCTCAGAGCATAAACTTATATACTAGTTAAAGGTTTTGCATGGGCATCCTTGCTTGTGTCCCATAAACTAATTCAAAAGGTGATTTATCAATTGACTTCTTCACTATGATTCTATCTACCCAGACCGCCAGCCTCAATTTGGAATCCTGAGCCTTTTTATCATTTTTCAGCACCCTTTTAATTATCTTTAGGATACTCTTGTTGCTTGATTCATCCTGCCCATTTGATTGTGGATGATATGGAGATGCATACGAAATTGTTATGCCATATGTTTCATAGAACCTTTTGAACTCTTCTAATCTAAAGCACATACCATTATATGTGACTATCCTCACAGGTGTTCCAAATCTAGTGATGATATTCTCCATCAAAAAGTTTATCACAAACTTACTAGTGGCTTGTTTTGTAGGGATGGCTTCTATCCATTTTGTAAAATAGTCAGTTGCCACTAAAATCCATTTATGGCCTCCACTAGAATTCTCTAGTATTTATCCAATGAATCAATCCCCCATTGATGAAATGGAGCTTCAACTTGCATTGGTCTGAGTGGTAGTGCTCCCTGATACTTCATTTTTCCATAAAACCTTTGACAAGCTTCACACTTTTGCACATAAGCAAAAGAGTCATTGAAGAACCTAGGCTAGTAGTATCCAGCTCTTAGGATCTTGTGGGCAGTGGTCTTGGCCGAAAAATTTCCTCCATAGACTCCTTCATGCATCTCCTTCAATACATGGTTTGCTTGTGATTCATCTAAGCATAACAACAATACTCCATCTTTGTTCTTCTAGTATAAGTCTCCATCCATTAAGACATACTTTGAGGCATGCAATTTCAAGGTTCTTTTTTTATTTTCATTCAAGTCTTTAGGACATTTATGGTTTTTGAGATAATACATTACATTAGCATACCATGGGGTGTTCTCTATGCTTGCAATCATACCTTTCTTCCTCCCCTATGTTACAGATTTGAGATGCCTCAAGATTGGATTCAGCCATGAGCTTAGCCAACCCCTATCCTCTTACTAATTTGGTGATTTGGATTTCAATGTCAAACTCTTGAATTCTATTAATCCATCTACACCACCTCCCTATGACTTCAGTCTATGCAAATACATCCTTAACTATAGTGTTAGGGACATAGGAAATTACCTTAGCACCTACCAAATAAGGTCTGAAATCTTTTATGACTTTCACAAGTGCATACGCCTGCTTCTCTATAATTTCATATTTTAATTCTGCTCCTTGAAGGGATTTGCTAAAGAATGATATTGGTTGCTCATATCCTTCATCATTTTTTTGTAACATCACTGTTGTAATAGTGTGATAAGATGCAAATGAGAAAATCTGAAATGGTTTACTGAAGTCAGGCAATTTCATCATTGGGGCCTCCTTGATTTCTCTTTTAATAGATATGAATGCATCAATTGCTTTTGTTGTCCAATCAATCTTGGCACCCTTCTTCAAAAATTTTGAAATGGGCTTGACAATCTCAACAAAATTTGATATAAACCTCCTTACAAAGTTTATGTACCCATAGAAAGACTGAATGGCTTTTACTATCTTCAGGATAGGAATATTATCTATAGCATCCACTCTCTTAGGATCAATTCTTACCCCATCCTTGGATACTATGTGGCCCATCAATTTACCTTCAGTCACAACAAAATGGCACTTCTTAGGGTTCAAGGAAATACCATACTCCAAAGCTTTGAGGAATATCTTCTCTAGATGTTCAACATGGTCTTTTTCTTTTTTAGAATGTGTTGTGAGATCATCTTGATATACCACCATTATTATATTGATTAGGTCAACAAAGGCAATGTCCATAGCTCTCTAGAAGGTGGCACCAGTATTTGTGAGGCCAAATGGCATCATTACATATACATATGTGCCCCAAGGTGTAGTAAATACAGTCTTATACTATTCTAATTCTTTTACTTTCACCTGGTTGTACCCCGAAAAACCATCCATCATGGACAATAACTCACATCTTGTTACCCTTTGCAGCATAGCTTCCATGTTTGGGAGGGTATAATTATCTTTAAGAGAGGAGACATTCAAATTTTTAATATCCACACACAACCTTATGTCTCCATTCTTCTTCCTAACAGGCACCAAGTTGGAAACCCAAGTAGAATGTATGATGGGCTTGATAATATCTCTTTCTTTGAGCTTCATGAGTTCTTCATGCATATTGGGTTCTAGAGTAGGATTTATTGGTCTTTGTTTCTATCTGGAGGGTTTTGCATCAGGCTTCAGTGGGATTTCATGTTGAAAGAGGTCTTCTCTATATGCTTTAAGGTCATCATAAGACTATGCAAAAACATGCTTATATTTTCTCAACAATGTGATCAACATCTTTCTAATTGTAGGGCTTATCTTCTTTCCAATGTATACCTTTTTTGGAGCCAATTCAGTCCCAAGATTAATTTATTCAATATCTTCCCTTCTTACTGGTGTTTGCTTCATAACTACTCGGTCATTTCCATCGAACACCCTTTCTAATGCCACTAATCCTTTAGGGATCTTATTTGTTTTGAGTTGCACTACTTCTTGACCAAACACGGTTTATTTACCGTCCACTTCTTCAACAAATGCATTGAAATCAATTTCTTGAGCCTCATATTGATCAATGCAGTGTAAGAACTTGATCAGATTTGTGTCATCATTGAACACCTACCAATTGTAAATGTTGTTAGGAATTGTAGGTCTAGTCCCGAATTCTACTTGTGAGATACCTGCTAAGGTAATGTCATCCCTTTTCAACGCCACATTTTCCAAGAAGTCAACCATTAAGTTTTTTGATCTATCCACCTAGTCAATGGAGAAGGCATCAAAGAGCTCTATAGTATCCCACACTACATTTATGTATTGCTTAAATATTTTTTTTTTGTAGAATACTTTGACCTTACTTGTGAAACAACCAATTTTGAATCTTTGAAAATGGCTAATACTTTGATCCCATGCTTTGTGGCAATGTTTAAACCTAGCAACAATGCCTCATACTCCGCTATGTTATTTGTGCATTCAAATGTCAACAAAAATGAGTATTTAAATGTTGTGCCATTTCGTGAAATGAAAATAATCCCAGCTCCATTCCCCTCTCTACTGTAGGATCCATCAAAATACATCTGGCATATGTCTTGTTCATTTCAAGAAACAACCCTAGCAATTGGATCTATGCTTAGCAATTTAGGGTTTGAATGCTCAATTCTAAAACTCCTGAGGTCTACATCACATAAGCAATTCATTTGATTAGGGTTAAAGAGATCAATGACATGTTTTGATCTAGGCTCTCTATACAACTTGACTTCTCTTCCATTCATAGGTATTGTGGCATAAGATAAATCTGGCTGAACATTTCCACCTACTGCTACAGTCCATTGTCTAGATAATAGCATTCCATAGTAAGGGGGAGTGTCCACCATAGTGATGTCTATTCTATATGCCACCTCAGGTTATGATGCTAATTTCAATTCTAAATATCATATCACTCCAACTACTGGGACCGATATGTTATCCATGGCATAGCACTTTCCATAGGTGGTGTTTACCCATAAGCCTAATTCCTTCATGACAACTAAAGGCATGATATTGATTGTTGTCCCTGAATCAATCATACAATTTTATACAAATTTGTTGCTGGTCACCATTGTGGTGTAAAATGGATCCACCTAGGAGGGATTTTTTGTAAGGGTATCACCCAAATAAAATTTTGGTACCTTTTTAGTTTCCTACTCAACGACATTAACCACCTTGTTTTGATCTTGTTGTTTGTGAGATGCATTGGAAATCAATTTGAGGGTTGTCTCTATACTCATCAATTTTCATCATCTCCATCAAGCGCACTGTCATCTTTATCTGAGTTAGTGCTTGGGTAATGTCGAATGAAGGAGCAATCATCCCTTGTTCAATCTTCTTTTTTTTAGCAGCCCTTTTCCCTTCAGTTTGAACTTTGTTATTGTTTGGTGTTTTCTCAGATTCAACATTTGCAGCCTCCTTTTGAGCAATATTCTGAGTCTTCTTTGCTTCACCCTTCTTTTGATTAGATGATGCATTCTCCTTGTTCTTTTGTTCCTTTATAAACATTCCTCTAGATGTTCCCTAGTCTACATCTGCGGGTTTACTTCTTAGGTTGTGTTTATTCCTTTTTGTTTCAGCCACAACTTTTGATGTGATGGCCCTCTTCTCTTCTTCTGTTGGTGTTCTCAACTGAAACTATGGTGTTGTATTGTATGCATAGGCCAATTCTTGTGTATTTTCTTCTAGGTTAGAGAACACTTCTTGTTCCATATTAACATTGTTTTTTCTGTTTGTTGACATCGTATTCACATGCATCCTCGGAGGATGAGTATCCATCCTCAGAGGATGTGTATCCATCATTGGTTTGATGGGACCCCCATCTTAACATATTCATGGTGTGGCCATCTCTATCTTGTTCTTGTGACCATTCATCTTCCTGGAGAGTTTGAGCCACCACACAGTGTTTTGGGGCATGAGGCCTATGACATGGTGGACACCATGGTGTAGTATCCACTACGTGTGCTCCATGTTTCTTCAAAGGATCTGAAGTATCTTTCCAATTTGGCTTACCTATTGGCCGTCCATCCTTCCAAGTGGTATGATAGGGCATGTCATGCAAGCTTTCCCTTTCATTCTTGTACTAGTTTTCTTGTCTATTTTGGTGATTATTAGGATTTTGTGGGATCCTAAGGTTATCTCTTTTTCCAATTATGTCGTCAGCTTTCCTATTATTTTCAATGGTTATAGCAACCTTTTGTGCTTCAGCCAAGCTACTAGGACATTTTTTTCTAAGCTCATTCCCTGTTTTAGGATCAAAGGCTCTCAAATAGATGCTTAAATTTGTTGAGTCAGCTAGTTTAGATCCATGTGGTATCTTGTGGTTAATCTTGGAGAACCTCTGATTAAAGTCAAAAACAAATTCATTGTTTATGAATGCTTATTAACTCATGTAAGGAAAATTCAAGAGCACATTGATTCCCATATTGCTCTAAGAATTGATTTTTGAAGTCTGCTGTAGAGGTAATTGAGGTAGCTAGTAGGTTGTTGAACCAGTCCCTTGCTTCTTCAATCAAGGACATCATGAATAGCCTCATGAGGACATCTTTTTTTCCATGTCTAAGTCTTAAATGAAAGCATCAAAGTTTCTTACATGTTCCTCTGTTGTAGTTGCATTATTCCCTGTGAATTTAGGGACAATATTTCTCAGGTTGTTGTCAATGGGATATGGGTATATTGGGTATCTAGCCAAGTCAAATTGTCTGCTTATGCTTGCAGGATTCTGTGGATAAGGATCATGATGTGGTGGATTGGGGTAATATTGGAATCCATGTTGAGATTGATATACATTTTGTTGGACATTCTGGTGAGAATATACATTCGGTTGTAGGACATGGTACTAGTAGTGTGGAACATGTTGTCTTGGTGGTGGGTGAGATTGTGGAATGTTGTTGGTGTTTTGTGATTGCGATCCTTGTGGTAGCACATTATACTGCACATTTTGTTGTGGTTTCCTAGCTGTGTTGTAAGGCACTTTTGAAGTATTTGGAATGCCTATATTCTGAGATGACCCATGTGGATTGATGTTACCCCCTTGCTTGTGGGGGGGCATATTTTTGTGGTTTTGATGGATGGATACTCATTTGGGACAGTTGTTGGTTTAGCTCTTTACTTTCTTTTATCAACTGTTGTCACCTCCTAACTTCCTCCCTCTATCTTTCCACATGATGCTCCAACTCTTGAGTGGTCATTTCACCATAATTCTCATCAAGGGCAGAATGGTCCATAAATCCATATTGGGTCTCTTCTCCTTGTTGTAATGAAAACCTCGGGTCATACTCATTTTTTCTTTGAATTCTTTCTTCATCTACACGTGCAAGGAATTCATTCTCCTGTTGAGGATCTAGCTTGAAATTGAGAATACTGTCAGTTAGAGTATTTCATTCAAGTGGCATTGAATGGTGTCCTTCATCAATGTGAAAAGGGCTGTTATGCACTATGAAAGGTTGCTTCGAGGTATTCCCCTTATCTCCACACATGACATCTGATTTATTAGATGCCACTTCATTCCTATTTGTGTTGGTCTTTGAAGGACGACATCCATGTTTGTCTTTCCACCTACCATTGTTCTTCTTTGGACTTTCTTGGTGCAGAGATCTCCTATTGTTCATTTCATAGAATGCTTTGATGCTTTGAACTCTAGGGTTTTTTCTACTTTATGTGTATAATTTCTTAGTCATGCACTCATTCCTACAAACTTCTAATAGTCACCACCCACTTTTATGAAAAGTGATTAAATTTTACAATCTTTTATGTATGTTCCTAAAGGATTCTTTTGATGACTTATACAATGAAATAGTTTTGAATGAGTCTATGATGACTTGTATCAAGGTGTAGATCTGCTTAGTTGCTCCCCAGCAAAGTCACCAATCTATTAGGTGTGTGACTCGAATGGGGAGTGAAAATGACAGTTATGTTCACCTCCGGTTGAAGACCAATTTTGAAACTTTATTGACTCTTTAAATGGATAGGCTGTAACTGAATTTCTTTATTATTTTCTCCCCAACAGAGTTTCCAATCTGTTAGGTCTCAAAAATGTAGGTTTTGAAACTTAAGAGGGTGTCAATCTCTTAGTACGTTTTTGGCTAACGAATGGGGCAAATATGATTGATAACCCCCTACTCTTCAGGCTCTGCTAAACCTAGGCGGGTATACCTAATTGATAAGGAAAATTTGGACGTTTAAATATGATATCTAATTTGGGAAATCTACTCACAATGGCACGTGGGTGTGAAGTAGATGCAAGGCTGATGACTAGTTCCTTTTGTAGATGTCTTTTGAGAATAAAGTGTATGAGTAGAGTTTGTATAAAATGTTCTAAATTTGACACATGCCTAATCCTATTGGGTGAATGGAGTCGAGGGATGGATGATGATGATGGAGACAGATATGTAAGATAGGTGGATCTACTTCTCAACTTAACTCTAACTTTTTGGGCACTTTAGATGTTTTCACCTTGTACAAACGTGCAATTTTGTCAGTTATGTACTCTTCTTTATTGATCTTAGTGTTATTCTCCCAAATTACTATGATATCATGAAAGGATGTTTAATTATTAACTTGATGGAAACCAATCAAAATAATTAGTTTAAAAGGATTTTAATCCCTGGTAGGAACCAATTAAAATGAATTACCTGAAAGGAATTTAATTCACCCTAGCCAAAACCCAATCAAGAAAACCACAAAGCAACAGCAAATGTGTCCTAGAAAATTGTATAAATTTGAATAACTTAGGAAAACCACTTTGGAGATAGCACAACATATAAGAATGAATATTAACACAACAGTTGAACATTGGAAGTATATCACCAATTATGAACAGTCTTCTCCATTATATTGCTTCAAAATATATACATTTATAGCAGAAGTCTTTGAATTGTGGAGATGGATGAGTGGAGTATGACATACTAATGCAACCTATCTACTACTAATGATGATGATGATAATGATGATATTAAAAATGAGCCTTGGTTTCCCTCTTTATACAGGAAGCAACAAGCTACAGACCCATTACAAAAAGGTATATTGTTTTATGACTAAAGCTTGATTAACATAAACATAAAAACTTAGTAATTTGTTGATGGATGCACCATGATCCATTTGTCTCCAGTAAGCACTCGTGATCATCTAAGACCTGTTCAAGGCTCATCCTCCATGATAATGCACCCACAGTTGCCAAACTTTGATACCCTGTCATTCCCAACTTGACCCGTGCAATGAATAAATTAATTTTTGATACATGCTCGATATATCCTGTCTTTGCATAAGTGTTTGCATTGTTTATGATATCTTTCATTGCATATTCAAGTTCAAAGATTCATCCTAGTTGCACATGTGTTTTCTCAAGCACCTTATCTTCATCATTAATTTCATCAAGAGCTATCGGCAGATACTGAGCTATCTCATCCTTCCATACATCCTGGTCTTTTAAGTTTGTTTCCTCAAAGAAATTTCACAGAGCCATACATAGTGACTGACTGAAGTCACTCAATTCTTGTGTCAGTATGTTGTGGAAGCTTTCATGTGTGTTCATAAGCTCTTGATATTCTTGAAATACATTTTTTTTCTCCTTTCTTTTCCTTTATCTGTAGTCCCATCTCCTTCATTATGTCACAAATTTTTATGTTCTTGTAAAGTTGCATATGTTTTTTCATGGATAACCAGGACTTTGTTAGCAAGCTTAATCATATCATCAAACCTCCTACGCACCAGTTCTAATGCCATTTCAAATATAGTAGTTTTAGTTTTTCTTCAATTCCTCTTGCCCTTTCTGAATCATTTCATATTTGTGCTTCCAATAGGTAGTCTCAAACATTTCTTCGAGCACCTTTCTTTCACATTCAATTAGTGGTGAGTAAGGTCCTAAGGAGGAAGGCAATCTATCTTTGTAATTTATCACATCTTGCTTCAACCTCTCATTCTCCTCAATCAACCCCTTATTATCTCTGACTAAATTTTAAATATGAGCCTTGGTAAACTTGGCCACATTCACATTTAGATTAGCAGTCTCAATAGGGTATGTATCCCCTACTCTCTATACTAGAAGGTGACCAAAGATCTGACTATGATTATTGATAAGGGAAGGCCTCTTTCCTGGTAGGTAAAGTGCCCAAAACTGCAAAGTAGTGTTATTAGGATTATACCCTGATCCAGTGTATATCTTATCACTGGCCTCATATGTCAATTGCAAGGCCTTATTTTCTCTTTTCAAGAAACTGTCAAACACTATGGAAGAGTTGATGTCCCACCATGAAAGGAGCATGACCCCAACTTCTTGTAGTAATGCTCTTCCTCTCTCAGGAGTGATGTTATCCATTTCTTTATGAACCTCACACTGGAGTTCCTTATGGGCATCTACTTCTTTCTTAGGGTTGATTTCTTTTAGCTTTTCTCTTATCATTTTTCCTTTGTACTCATAAATGAAGGCTTTAAACTTAGAGGTTTGAACAAATGTATCATTTTCAATGAACTCTTGGCTAGCAGGATGTCTCACATCATCGGACAATTCATTAGAAACTTCAAATGTGGTCACATTCCTCTCTGGTGGCACTTTGTATTGGGGAATAGTGGGAATTGTGATCTGTGTAACCTCATTTTCTTCCTCAATGTCATCCTTAATAATAATAGGAGTATCAGCTGAGAAGCTCACCTCTGGGGTAGGTTGTGGTGATGAATGACTTAAAGGTACTACATTCTCAGCATGCCTCCTAAAACCAGTATCTCTTCTTCTTTCAAAAGCTATGAGAGGTACATCCTTAGTCAATTCTTCTTCATGTAAGACGAATTGCTCAACCCTTTCCATAGGATCTTGTATTTCATTAAAATCTTCTACATATGATGGATTATTTCTTCTCATACAAGCCTCTACCATAACTATTATGTTATATGTAGCCTTCCTTATCATCACTTGAGTTTCGTCACAATTTCTAACGATGTCATCCATGAAGAACTCATGTTCATATCTTTTCAGTTTTTGTGATATTTTGGCATCGTGAATCAAGTGCTTAGGATCAAACTTCTCCCTCTTGTTTCCCAATGGCATGCTATAATAATCTATTTTTTTGGTAATTGATTCATACCCTTGATCAGAAATAATAGTAAAGTGATTGAAACATAAAGTAAAAGGCATGAAAGATTTCCTTCCATAGCTTTTAAGGTGCATGAAAGCTGAGAAGGCCAATTGCCTCACAATCTCCAGGTATGCAACCCTGTCTGGTACAGTCTTAGGTAGTAAAAATGGAGCTTCTTTGAATCCATATATTCTTATCACAGTACAATCTTCAAATGCATACCAGTCCCCCCAATTATGGTTTACCTTTTCCTAATATTTTTTCTCCTTTTTCCTGAGGAATCTCTGTATCTTCGAGGACAAATTGTAATCAAATTTATGGCCAAGCAACTTATACAAGGGTTTGACAAAATATTCTTCAAAATCCAAATAGTGGGATCTCCCACATCTATTATCCCATACGGATGTCCACATCTGAACTAGTCTATAGTTCTCATCACTATCCAAATCTTTGATTCTTAATTCCCCTCCCCACATTCCCATTGCTTGTCATTCATATAGTATCATATGCATGAGTAGAGAATAGTTCTTGAAGTTGATGGAATCATTTTCATTCTTAATGGTAGTAAGAGAAGTATTAATGACCTTAGACAGGTATTCTGCATAATCGTAGGGCCTAGCATCTTGGCTTTGGATATATACGGCTAGAACCATGGGAGCTATATTCATCGTAGTAGGAGTATCAATTCCTAGGACTTGGCCAGCTGAATAGTAGGTGTACTGGTAGTATTCTTCAAATGAATCCATAGGAAATGGGGGTCTTTCATCACTAGAAAATCTTCTAAGTTGGTTTCCTAGGCCCTTGGGTTTGTGCAAAGGTAATTTCCACCTCTTATAGCTTGTATCCATGGTCTGATATTCTTCCAACAGATATCTTATCCTCAATTTTTTTTTCATGGATGTGTCAAGTTGAAAAACCATGTAGATATAATCCCGTGTCATGATAATAAATTGTGAACCATCGTGGGAATAGATTGCCCTCGTTTTAGGGTTGTAGTTTTTAGCTAGTGCCTTAACCAGTTCCACGTTGACAAACACATTAGGCATCACAAGCTTTTCGAAATTCATGTTCCATGGATTTGAGACAAGTCTATGTTTGTACTTCTTTCTGTAATGATATATAAATAGATCACAGCCTCTCTGCGGAGTCCACACATTTCCAAGATTTTTGTGCTTATCTTCCAATGTTTCACATGAAGGATTTAATTGATTTGTTCTCCTAGATTTGGTCTAGACCTGGGACACTGATCTATTAAGTCTTGGTTTAATGGCCTAGCCTCTATTTTCTACCTCTTTACTTTTGGTTTTTCTGGGATTTTATCCATCTCAAAACCCTACTTGCATTGTACTTCAAGAAAAAATTTATAGAACACGTTCAGTTGAGCCAAGAACACTTACTTGAACTAATTTCGTGGTTTCTGAGCTACTTGTTGTCATCCAAATCCGCCTCCTTGATTTTCAACCACGATTGCAATTCTTTTGATTTCTCAAGAGTCAAACATATCAATATTTGGCTCACTTGAAGCAACTTTGGTTCATAAATGGCGCTCGTGCCACCTTTCTAATCAACTACAATATTGATGGCAGTTGTCTCTTCGATGACCTCATTAGTCATGTCAAATGAGAGATATTATTTCATTATTTTGAAGAGACCTTAATTACATTGTCAAGGATGTCCTTTTCTTTCTTCGATGTGTCTTTGGTCCCTTTTCAAAATGTCGAAGAGACATTTGAGTTTCTCTCTTCGATCCCGCAAGGTCTCCTCGATGGTTGCACTTCAAGTTCATCCTTGTACTTTTGATATCTGAATGTCGATGAGACTGGTGAACATTTCCTTCCGATAAGCTTATGTCTCCTAGAGACAACCCTGTTCCTCCTTTCAACAACGTTTCTTCAAATAACCTCTTTTGTGTTTTTTAAAATATCGAAGAGAGTCGTGGTTATCTCCCTTCGATGTCCCATATTCTCATCGACAGTGCATGCTTGTAGCTTTGTTAGAAAGTCGAAGAGACTTTTATCAATGTATGTTTGATTCCTTTGTGTCTCTTCAACATCTGGTTCTTGTTCCTACAGTGTCAAAGAGACTTCTTCATTTCTTAGTCCGACACACCAATGTCTCTTTGAGATTGCCATTGTACTCATCCGACTGGGTTCTACCAATAATCTGCCATTTATTTTATAATAGTCTCTTGATGTCTGAGAGATTTTTTTTCGTTTCCTAAATGCAAAATGATCCTATATCCTTTAGAGTATTGACATTACTGTATCTTGTCAGAGAGACAAGTTAACTTTTCACTCTGAAATATCCAAGTCTCTTCGACATATTGCTCTATGGGTTGTCGGAGAGACATTTGAGTATGTCACCTCAAAGCATGAGGGTCTCATCAACATTTTCATTGGCCTTTTATTGATCTAGTTGAGGAGACTATGGTGAAGCTTTCTTCAATATGGTATTGTCTTGGCAACATACCTTGCGTTGCTGAGGAAGTACCTTAAGAAGTGGATTTATTTCAAAGTTATAATCAAAGGCTTTATTTTATGAGCTATGTACAAAAAAATTTGTTTAATGTCAAATACAATAAAAAAATCAAGGGCAATGGGGATTTATGATGGAAATGGAATAATAAATAAGAATGGAAGCATGTGAAAACCAAGGTGGATTTTTTAGCTCGAACAAGTTCTACTCAAGCTTTGGGGTGTACTCAAAGCCAAGGTGGAACTTCAATCCCTTCTACAATACCCATTTACATTCCTACATACACTAGCACTCAACCTACCACAACAATTCAACCTACTAGCAGTGTGAACACTTTCGGAATTTCCATTAGGAATCCTTCTAGCTTTGTGCATTCAAATACAATATCTCCTCAACCATCCTCCCTGACAAACTTACAATTTACTTGCCCTCTGCATACACATACCACTCCACCCTACTCCCCTCCACCTTACAATAACAACGATGCTCTCCTTAACACACTTTTGCAAAGCATGACATCCCTTCAACAAAAATTTGCAACCCTAAATCAAAACAACAATGGTCAACCTTTGTAATACATCAAAACCAATCCCTTATCCCTAGAGAAATTGAGAACACAAAGGCCACAAGGTATAGAAGTTCCCCGATTTGAGAAATATGGTGGGAAAGGAGATCCTATTAGCCATGTTTCTGCTTTTACAACCTTGTGTAGTGGTTTCATCTTTGAAGAATTTTTTTTGGCTAAGTTGTTCCCTAGGTCATTGAAGGATTCTGCTTTAGAGTGGTTCTCTTCTTTACCAAATAATTCAATCGGTTCATTCAATGAACTTGTTGGTGACTTTTACAACCACTACCATATTCACATGGGTCCCAAGATGACCCTCGCTGATTTAATGACATGAAAACAAAAGAATGATGAGAAAGTGATTGATTTCATAGCAAGATACTAAACACTTTATTCACAAGTAAACATTAAGAAACCTGATGCCGACATTCAACGAATGTTTATTTCCAATTTACAAAACAAGCTCCAAAAAAACCTTGAGATGGTGAGATTTCCATCCTTTACACAATTGTGTACAGCCATTCGTGATTATCAAAATACGGCTTGTAGTCATGATGTGAAAAATCTCCCTAGTCATCCTGAAAAGTCTGAATCCACAACTCGAAATGGTTATCAACCTTTCAAGAAACAAAATAAGGGCTTTTTACAACTTAACTCCCTTCAACTAAGTCAAAAAACTAATAACCAAGTGGCTGCTATAAAGACAAGTCATTTTTCCTTTGGGGATAGGGATAGAAATTTCACTCATTTACTTGATACTCTTTATAATATCATGTTACAGCTTGTTGAAAAGAATATTCTTACCTTACCTCCTATTAAAGAGCGTGATCCTAATCTACCATTGCTCGCAGGCTTTCAACGAAACTCTTATTGCCATTATCACCAACAAAATGGACATGGTGTAGAATACTATAAGCATCTTAAACACCTTGTGCAAGACCTTATTAGCAATAATCAACTTCAAATTGGGGGTGTGAATGATCAAGGTAATAATTTTGTAGCCCCTCCTAACCAAAATTTACAAATATTTACAAATCCCATGCCTAAGCACACTATTTCATTTGTCAAAGCTAGTGAAGCCAAGAATGATGTGATGAATGTTGGTAAGAATGATGAAAACATAAAAAATGAGAATATTGATGAACTTGTAGCATTTATCGAAGCTAAACCTCATAAATGCTCAACTAAAATGCCTCTTGATATTGCTTTTTCACAAAATGGCATACTTAAACATGCACCCGATGGTCCTCTTTACATAACCGGAAGAATCAATAACAAGCCTACTAATGGGATATTAATTGATCTTGTTTGTGGAGAGAATGTGGTCACTGAAGAATTCCTATTTGTGCATGAACTCTATCAAGATACATATGACAAACTGAAAGCATGGATCAAGACACATAATGGTTTTGATTGTCCTACGATGGGATCAATAGATCTCCCTTCAAAAGTTGGACTGAAAACATTAATTGTCTCATTCACCATCATCCCACAATCGAACCAATTTCGTGTGAACTTAGGATACCCATGGCTTCGCTCCATGAATGTCATCCCCTCGGTTGTACATAAATGTTTAAAAGTTTCCCTTTGGAAATGATATCTTTACTGTGCATCATAGTGGGTTTAATCCAACGTCTTCCCAAGGAACTTTTCATTAGATTTATTTTGGCCCAAGCCTATTGAAACTATTAGACCTCATGAGGACTACTTTTTCAAATCCTATCAAAATTTCAAGGCAAAGCGTATAGAAGAATTATCCCTTAGAAACATGCCTCAACCCGTGACTGAGCAACCAACCCATGACTGAGCAACCTATCCTTGACGAAACAATGATTGAACCGAAAGCTCTTCCAACCGTCCAAGAGCAGCCTGTAACAAAACCTCTTACAATTTCCTATAAGAGATCGCGAGATAACCAAAAAAATCCTATTGTGCCTCCTAAAATTAAACAAGTTTACAAAGCTAAAGAAAAAGTGGTTGAGCAACCTCCTATGGTTCCTTTTGTTCCTCCCCTAAGGGAAGAGAAGAAACCTATGACTAACAAACCCACTCCTACACAAACACAAATTGATAATAGATTGAAACAAAATCGAAGTGCTAGAGAGTGTAGGAGTAGACGTCGTGCTATAGCTCGCATGTTACAAAATCAAGAAGAAAAGAGTAACATAGAAAATCAAAATTCGAACTTACCTGAAGCAATGCATGATGATTTTGTACCCTCACCACAACGTAAACAAGAAGCTTCCATAGACATTGTCATTCAACCTTTTGTTGTGATAAATCTAGATGATGACATTGACATTACAAAGATTGATGAGCAAGTGCATAATGAATTGAATACATTTTTTTACTCTTCTATGAGCTTAAATGACAAATATCCTAAAAAGAGTGTTGAACTTGGTGCTTCACCTAGTTTGTCACTTGTTGTTGTCCCTTTGGCTAGTTGTCTGCCTTCCATAGATACAGACCGAGATTGGGATGCAGACGACTTGCTATAGGTTGACTCACATGTGCCTTACTAGTGTTTTACTATGTTTTCTTTTTCATGTTCTTGTATGTGATTGCATGTGTATAATGTGATCCCCAGTGATGTTTCATTTGATGTATCTCTTTTTTTGTGCATTCCTCTATATATGTATCTACATTCTTCTCTATCGTAAACATTTTATCTTTCTCATTTGTCTTGTGTTTTCCTTTTGGGGATGATGCAAGGCATTGAGACATTTAGGTCTCTTCCATGTTGACCCAAAAGATTTTCCTTTATCTTTCCCTTGTCTTGTTTTTTCCTTTTGGGATGACACAAGGCGTTGAGACATTTAGGTCTCTTCCATGTTGACTCAAAGGATTTTTCTTTGTTTTCACTCTTTTTGTGTCATTGGGTTTGATGTCCTCCAAGAGTGTGATATTTCTAAGCGTACGATTTCCCTTAGTGGCATGATGTGAATGAGGTATCCCATAAGTGGCATTCTGATATTCTTGACTTTTCCTCTCTTGGAGACATTAGGCATGATGTTCCCTAAGAAGAAGACCTTTACACAAATGAAGCAAAATCCCCTTAAACAAAAACCTATAGATAACATTCAAAGGCATAGCATTGTGATGCCTTATCGAAGTTGTCAGGAGGATAAAGGATAACTTTGGTATGGTATGGGAGACTAATATGATTCTCCCATTTTCCACCCCGTTGGGATACTCACCTAGTGGACAGCCTGAGGTTCCACTACCCCGGAGTGAGCACGCATGTTACGGACAAATAGCCTAAACCTGGTCCACATCGTGTTGGACATACTGTCAAAGCATGATCCTTTTTCTTGGACAAACAATCACGTTCCAAATGTTGGAATGGTCGAAGCTTGATCCTTTGTTTTTCTTGGTCTTTGATAGGGTATGACTATGTATCTTTGTTATTGTTGCATACATAAGTGTCTTGAATGTCTACTTTAGTGTGAGTTTTTCATGGGGGAAAACTCTCAAACTCACACTAAAGTGGGGGAAAAGTGTAGTGTCCAAAAAAGTAACCTTTTTTCATGCTTAGTTTGGGAATAGATAATTAATGATAAAATGGACTTAATTGTGCCTTATTTAGGTTGTTGTAAAGTGTTTCTTTACACTTTCACACTAATCTAGGGCTCTATTAATTAATTGAGTTTAATTAGAGCTTAATTGGCCCCTTAAATTCAAACTCGAGCCTTATTAATTGCATTTTCTGAAGGATATATCTCGACTCATTAATGATGTATCACAACACTTAATTTGGAAAGGTTTGAGTCCTAGGCTAGTGACCTAGGATGCATTCATCACCTAGCGAATGGGTCCTTCCTAGGTCCTAGGACCCCCTTTTGGCATATTATTTCACCTCCCTGAAGCATGTCCTAGTTGGCTATGCTAGGACCCATCCGCCCTATGGGGAATGGGTCCTCCTTAACTAAGGAAACCCTTTTTAAAACTTATTCTTGGTGGGATTTTAGTGATTTTAAATCCTAGATCTAATATCAACTTGTGTTATTTGAATTTCGGGATTAAATCTTAAGATAAGTATAAATATAAGGTTATTTTACATAGTTTCACCTAGAATCTTTATGTGATTTCATGAGATCGAAATCAAGAGCATTACGGAGCATTCAAGAGCATTTTCAAAGGCATTCAAAGGGAAGATTATCAAGGTTTTATTGTACCACTCAAATTTCATATCATCATGTGAAAGGCATAGTGCATCATGCATGTAGTTGAGCTAATGTTGTGATGTAGCATTCAAGATTCATGGCAAGCATTGTTTCACATCCAATTCAAGATCAAGATCTACATTCTTCATAACCACTTCATATTTGATTACTGATTTACATTCCAAGACTTCATCCAAGGTATCATTGTTTCATGTTTCATGTTCATGTTTTGATTCATCATAAGGTTTAATTACCTAAAAGGGGTTTGACCAAGACAAACCCCTATTCCCTAACAATCAACAATTTTTCTCCTCTTTGATGTGTGATTGCAGGTTTTAGGTTGAAGATAAAGTGGAGAACAAAAGTTGCAAAAATTGTGAAAGTTGTAAAGTTGCAAAAGTTGTCATCTTTATTGCAAGATCACGAAAACGAAGCTACATAATTTATTTCCGAATTTCAGTAGTTGATCACCTGGGAGCTGGGAGTGCAGACATTGAAGAACAAAACCCAGAAATCACTTTTCCAGAACCCTAGCAGGGACCCATTCGCCACTGTGCGAATGAGTCCTTAGTGAGCCCCGAAACAACACTTTTTCAACAAGGTACACATCATTTTGGTATCTTAAAACCTTCCTTATTGCTATTATAATAGTTAGGTTTGATTTCTGATTTTTATTTAGGCATTTTTCCTCTCATAATTGAATGAAACATCCATCCAAACATAAGCAACATTAGGTTCATCCATTTGGTGAATCCCCATTTGGGTGAACCTCTTTTTCTATGTTTCAATGACAACCATCAGTGTTGACATCAATGACAATAACACAACCATTAGCGTTGACATCAATGACAACAACTGCCAACAAAAACCTCGTCGGTGGGAGGTGTGGGGCCCATAGGCCTGAAATGGAAGGTACCTATGGGTACCCCCAAAAAGTGTACACCCAATAAAAAATATTGAACCTATTTTTTTTATTTTTTTAAATTTCTAAAATAAAACCATTTTTTTTTTAAAAAAGCTACCAACTTTGATTTTTGAATTTTTTTTGTTAGCGACCGTATGGTATGGCTTATACAGCCTCATACAATTGTTGCACTAAAAAAATTTCCTCAAAAGCTTTTGTCGACGAAGTAGGGAAATTTTATAGTCAAATTTATTTTTGGCTGTCTAAATACAATGGTGAGGTCCAATTAGCTCTGACATGTACCAAAAAAGTGTCCAAGTCCAAAACCTACCAAAAAACATGAAGATTCCAAGTTTGAAGCCTCTATAATTATAGTTGAAGAAAACCCTCAAAATTCGAGAAGAGGTGTGTTGAATCCATGCTTTGATACCATGTTAGATTTGTGAAAAACACACACAAAGCAAGATCAAATAGCAAACGTCTTCCGCGCACAAGAGTTGCAAATAATAATTTGTTATTTCCTCAAAAAGAAAGAACTTACAAAATGAAAAATTTGCTAAGAGTTACAATGAAGGAGAGTGCTTATAAGAGAAGACCCTAAATAATAAAGGGATTAGATCATGACAAGTTTCAACATCACATGTGATAAGACAAAACAATATAATAATAACTCAAACTAATAAAAGAATAAAAGACTCCCAAGTTTAGCTTAAGTGCATAAAGTGAAATTAGTCTATAATCAATTAAAGATTAGTCAAGTATTAGCTAATGAATGATTACTCTGACACCTAGAATGCCAATGGATGCATTAACCTGAGGATAGATATGTTGAAACATGTAATGTATGCACTAAAAATAGGGATACACACATAAAACTGCCAATCTACAACACAAATATACACAAAAAATGATACAAAGGATATTAGATATGGACATGGGTCCCTACCAAACATGCCAAATTATGAACAAGCAAATGTAGAAGGAAAATAAAAAAAACTTAAACCATGAAATTCAAACCTTTATCCTAGTCTAATTGCCACATCCAATTGAGCTAAGAGACTAGACATACATGATAAAAAACTATAAGTCCCTTGCTAAAAGCCTCTTGTTGCACACAAAGTGTGGATGTACCCAAGATTTATAATGAGAGATATGATGTTGCTTAAACTAATAGCATGACAATGCATTCATGAAGTGTATTTAAAATAACTCATATGGTGTATTATTTATATAGTTGAGAGATGAAAGATTAAAGGCTAGGATTGATTGGACATATCAATGAAGATTGCTTGAGAGGCTTGGAGACATCGGAAGCTTCAAGTGGCACCTTCCAATTGGTGTAGAAAATGATTTACATGATCTAAAGAATTTGGATGGTGGAGATTTTCTTGAAAAATGATGAATGGTAAGAATAGAAAAAGAACTTTTTGGATTTTTTTTTGAATTATGTGAAAGGCTAAAATTTTCTTGATTGAATGAGAGGACTACATGAAGAATTGTGAAACAAGGGTCATTTACATGCAAAAAAATTTTAAGCACATTTGCAATCTTGGATCTCAAACAAAATTTGCCTTGATTAATTATTTTTGACTTGTGTAAATGCTTAGCTAAATTAAATAATTAATTTTAGTCAACTAATGGTGTGAGGGGAAAAAGAAAAATTATATAAATAGATTATATTTATTTAATTTTTGGAATGGCAATGATAGACTTAAGCAAATAAATGTTGAATTTATTTGTTTAAGGTTGGGCATTAGAAAATGATTAATTAATTGACTAAATTGTCTTGATTTATTCAATTAATCTTAGAGGAAGGGCTCGATTGATTAATTAAATAATTAAAAAAATTAACTAAGATTGATTAATAATTGAGATAATTAATTAAACAAATATAATATTATTCAATTAATTTAGAAGATGGCGATGTGAAGGGAATTAACGGTAGTATAAATTCTAAGATGTAATTTTAGGTGTCAACACCTTCATTGTCGAAGCTTGTTGAAACTACATGTTGCTAAATTTTCATTGACATCTCTATGTGCTCACTTATCTCTTCAACACCATGTTGGTATTATTGTTTTAATAAGTTATTATCTTATCTGAATAATATTGCAATTATTCTTTATCATTTCCTTCTATATTTCTATTAGCAAATCCTTGGTGACTATCACCAATCAATCCTTGTAGACCTATGATTTGATATTTATATTTTGATTTGTTGTTCTTAGTCATAAATGCACACAAGATAAGAGCACACGCTATTACAATCTCCATTTTCTATAGGATTACCCATGTAATTCAAAACAAAATTAGAGGCTTGACCATTCTCAACAAGCTCTTAAGTAGTTCCAACTATTTTTCTTGTTCTAGCTATAGAGATTTGGGAAGAATACAACTACACAAAGGTTTTGTTTTCTCTCTTTCTTTCTATTATCATTTTATTATTTCATTTGTTCTAGTTAGTTTAACTTTATTTCTTTATCATCTAGTCTCCTCTAGTTTGTTGCTTTTGTTGTCAATGTTTCCTCTTGTGTAGATGATTTCAAAATTTGATTTTTTTTTAATTTTACAACTTTCTAAGACGACAATGAGAAACTAGGACAATAGTGCATAAAGCAAATGTCCATGCATTGCGATTGCATCCAAGGTAGTGAACTTTGTCTTCTTGTGCTAGGTTCCTTTTTGTCTGCTATCAACCCAATGTTGGAAGATGTAAAGGTAGAATATCAAAATTCTTCTAAGGTGCCTATATCAAGTGATGAGGCATGTTGAGGTTGAAGCACATGCCACAAGAGTGGTTCTATCATTCAACCCTTATTTGTGAGATATAAACTCATGAATATTTTATATAAAGTGCCTAATGCAAGAACATCTTAGTGGTCGAACAATCTTGCATTACTCAAAAAAAAAATGTCATATTCTTTTCTTTTGTAAGATTTTCAAAGTTTCAATCAAAGATTGAGTTTGAAGTTTTATTAGTTTATTGAAGCATGCAAAAAAACTCTACAATAACTCAAATTTATTTGCAAAAATTATTTGTCGTCACAATGATAGTTGGTTGAAACACCTTGAACATGTGTGGCACTACCCAAGATTGAATTATTCACCTAGAGAGTGTGCAACAACATAATGAGCATCTTAGCTCATAATCTACTTTCTAGGATGGCACAAGATAAAAAAAAAATCTGATTATTTTTTCTAGAGCCTTCTCTCAACTATAACATTGAGAAAGATTGGTTGACTAGGAAGCAACTATGGAATTTGTACATACACATCAAGCCCACTAGGGCCAATGTAAATTCTAATAGGAAATCATATTATGGTACCAACCAAAGAGATGACTTAGCCTCAAAATTAAGAAAATGTCGGAAGAATTGTAATTTGAATATGGGAATTCACTAGTCTTCATTGGGAGTGTGAAATGGGCTACTAAATAGCACAAACCTAAAGGGACAATGTTCATTGAGGATCCTTAGTTTGAGCAAGTATGTGAGTGCAAGTTAGCTCATCTAGAACTTTGTTGCTAGTCTATAGAATAGAAGATTTTTGTAAGGTATCAATGCTTATGTTGAGATTGTTGTAATTCTTCAAGTCCTCATTGTATTTCCAAGTGGCTTGATGTAATTATGTGATCAATAAAATCCTTTTTAGAAATTATCTTTCTATCGTGTTGATTGATGCTATTTGTTTTTTTATTTCTATTGTGTAAGTGGACTCATGTGGGTTTGGACAACCCTTCTCTAGGACCTCCATCCCTAGTTGTTTCATTTCTCTACCCACTTTTTGTTGTATAGCTTGTTTTTGATGTAATGCAAATACATGACTATTTCAACAAGACAATAAAATAATATAATATAGATAGTATCATCATCTAGAAGAATACAAGACCAATTCATGATATAGTAATATCCATTAAAAGGCATAAAAAATAAGGGGTCAAGTTGGATGGTATTTGAGATTATGGTGCTCCCTCTAAAACCACACCTAACATCCAAGGTCAAAGTGCCTCTAGAGGTAAGGACATTGTTGTTCTATGTTTGGTCGTAATATTGTGGGACAAAAGATCTAGAAAGTCCATCA
The DNA here is from genome assembly GCA_007258455.2 of Sequoia sempervirens. NCBI lineage: Eukaryota > Viridiplantae > Streptophyta > Pinopsida > Cupressales > Cupressaceae > Sequoia > Sequoia sempervirens. The sequence continues at coordinate 39,224 of VDFB02086218.1, forward strand.
TGGAGTGAAATGGAGTGAGACTACTTAGAGTGTGAGTGAGGGGATTGGGGAAACCCTAATGACAACCTATAGAGAGCAATATTGCCTCACTATAGTGTCTCCTTTGATCTTTATAATACCCTAAGATTCAAGTATGAAATCCCCTAAGAATGACAACTTATAGAAAGAAAAATACCAAACATCTTTTATTAGGGAATTGCAAGGTTGTGTGTGATCCCACAAAGCCCATGTAAAGACAACAATATCTCCCTTTAATTATATCATAATAGATCAGGCCCATCTAAAGAAAATGTTCCTCATTGTTGGCATCCTTAAAAGAGTGGAAAATCTTGTTACTATAAAACATATTAGTCAATTTCTACACGGAGTTGGTGAGAATAAACTCTAAGATTGACAAGGGGATTCCTCAATCCATGTGACCAATGACATTGAAGATAGCCTCATGTAATGATACCATCCACAATTTGCAAGAAGTGTTCACATAGAAAGCCATCTTAGGGCTAGGTGGCTACAAAGAAGAGACAACAAAGAAGGTATATGATGCAACTTATATGTTACAAGTGTTCCTTTCTAGTTCTTTGAAGGAAACCTTGTTTCATCTTGATGGTATATCACATGCTTATGGTAATATGAAAAAAATGGAAAAGAGAGTACACAATATAATGCAAAGTATAGAAGTGAAAAAAGAATGAGGAAGTGAACAATTATTATCTAAGTTCAACAATCTCTACCTTTTTTCATCTTGATGGTATATCACATGCTTATCATAATATGAAGGAAAAAATGGAAAAGAGAGTACACAATACAATGCGAAGTATATGTGTGAAAAAAGAATGAGGAAGTGAACAATTATTGCCTAAGTGAAACAATTTCTAAGCATTAAGATTCATTGGAAGCAATGAGCTCTAGAAGATTAATTGGAAACAATAAGCTCTAGAAGGGGATGATATGTTGCAACTTGTACTTCCAACTTTCAAGTACTTAGTGAGAAGCAATTGACTATAAAAAAACAAGATAGTAGTTGTACAAGTAGCTAATTCAGTTTCCAAATTGTGAATCCTTTCAAAAGGGAGAATATTCTTAAAAACGCCAAATAGGATCCAAATATATTGAATCTAGTAAAATTATAGAAGTTGAAGTAAATTTTGTCTTTTTCAGGCCTATTACAAAGCGAGATGCCAATTTGACAAAATGGAATTTTCTGCCACCTTTAAGTTTTACTGTCATGACCAAAGCCCCGCCTTTGTAAAATTGCCCACAAGGAGATTTCATTCAATTACCTTTTATATCATTCAATTTTTGTGCTCCTTAATTTCAACCTCATTACCAAAATCTAAAGTAAACCAGACATTGCCAATCCCTCAACAGCCCGGGTACACTAGCTATATTTGATGATTAGAATGGACAATTAAGCCCTTTATATCCCCATCAAAATGTCTGGTATTCAAGCATTGAAGAAAGAGTAGAAGTTCAGCATTTATGAAAGTTGATTAAAAAAGGCCTCGAGTTGAAGCTCCTTTATTTTTTCAAACTATTTCCCTAAAATAGATAATAATTGGAAGAGTCATGTCCTCTTAGGCCGAAAAAAATTAATGAAATGTGACTACATTGTCCATTCTTACATCTTCAAGGCAGGGATAACATGAGAGAAAAATCTCCGAATACACTCAGTTTGTTCAAATACCTATATTTTTATCATTTTATGTTCAATAGATATGGACATTTTCTTCTTCTCTCAAATCCTTCATGGACAGCATCATGTTTACATTGGGACACTGGATCTGTACAAAAACCTGTTACTACAAATGTAGCATCCACTCACCATAATAAAAGTATCATCTATATATAAGATTGTGATGGAGGGAGCTCAGATACTGAAACTGGGTAGAGGTCAGCAGAGACTTGATTTAATATCAGACTGTTCTCGTCATTATCATCATCTATTTCTTGTTGGACAACAGAGCTTTCTTCGTAAGAGGAGCTTGCTTTCCATGGTCCCTCCAAGCTACTACCATGAGACAATGGCTTCTCTTCTGCAAGAAAATCAGACTGCTTAGAGCTGAGATATGGAGGTTGGCAATTTGAAACATTGACATCTATTTTTCCCTCCAGCATGTCAACAATGGCTGACATTGATGGTCGCAGTGTAGGATTTGCTTGGATGCATAAAAGACCCACATCGATCATCCTTATAACTTCCTCCTCAGAGTAGCTGGAACTTTTAACATTCACATCGACCAAATCAAGCTGTCTGTCCTCTCCATACAAATACCAAGTCTGTAGTGCAATAACAAAATAACATGGTTAGGTTGGAAATTTGTGATCTTTAGGTTGCAACTTGTTTTCTGGGTGTGATTTTTACGTTCCAATAATATTCTGGAAAAACTGTTATTTTTCTAATGCATTCCACGACATTTATTTGGTAACATTTTCAAAATCACCAAAACTAGGTAAATTGTTGTCTAAACTGTTTTACTATGTTTAAAATTTATCGTACCGTGCAGTGATATCTTTTTAATAATATCTTCTTATAAATATTAAAGAAAGAACCAAGAGTCTGGTTCTGAAGACAACTGGTTTAGTTTTAACTGCTGTCCTGAACAACTTGGCACAAGAACAGAACCTAGGATGTGCAGTTGGAAAATTCAACAAACTGCAATTTAATAAACATATCTACAGATTCATGCTACAATGTATAGTATAATTTCAAAAACAGATACTGATTTGGATAGAGACCATTGAGAAGGACAATCCTTTAGTGTAAATATTCAACACTTGCAACAAATGTTTATAAACAGACATTACCAGACATATTTGGAAAAAAATATATATTTGTGACACTGATATCAGTATAGATTCTTAAAAAAAAAATCTTAAGAGAAAGTGGCTTGTACAGTTACCCATTCCGTTAGATAAGACATCTCTCCCTGCAAGTTCTTCTCTGTGTGTACTCTGCCACTTACAACTTCAAGGGCAACTATTCCAAAGCTGTACACATCTGCCTTCTCTGTGAGTTGACCTTTTAAAGCATATTCGGGAGCCATATACCCACTGAAAAAAAAGTAATACTTTTAGAGTTCTACTCTGCACATACCATTTAAATCATTTGTACAATATGAATTTATCATGCCCAGGGTTTGTATATATAAAACAACTAAGAGTTCTCAATAAGTTTCAAAAAGAGCTATATCTATGCAAACCATAATTTTTTCTAAGCAGAAATTATAGGGAAAAAACAAGGTCGTTGATCTTACATTGTTCCCGCCACCCTGGTGCTGACATGAGTTTTCTCACGGTCAAATAACTTCGCCAAGCCAAAATCTGATATTTTTGGATTCAGATCTTGATCTAAAAGGATGTTTGTCAATTTGATGTCTCGATGTATAATTCTCAGTCTAGATTCTTCATGTAGATATGCCAAACCACGAGCAACACCAAGACAAATATTGTATC
>VDFB02086219.1:0-17063 GCA_007258455.2 Sequoia sempervirens
CACATAATTTCTACTGGCTTTAGGGCTCTCGACTTTATCTTCTATGGAATCCGTAGAATAGGAAACCAACTTGTTGGTAGGGGAACCCTTAAGAGCAGGATTATTTAAGGGGGCAGAGCAGTCAGGAAAGGAGTTAGGGTTAGCTTTAACAAACTAGGATTTTTTAGACTGGGTTTTCTTACTAGACCGGGTGGGTTTCAACAATTCTCTACTTGTTTGGTTGAGTCTCTGAAACCCCACTATCGGTATTATAGTCCCCAGACTCCGAAGAGGCCATAGGTTTAGATAAAGCCGACATGCTTTGATAGTGTTCGTAAATTAACCTAATAAGACTAGGATGAAGAATGGGGTATCTCCTGGGGTTTTTCCTATGGTCCTCAAGGCTATTACTCACTGAACATGACAAGTAGTGAGGCAAAGAAATCCATACCTTATGGCGGAAGTGGTTAAGAGTGGCAAAATGATGCCCATACACTCTAGTAAATATCTCATCTAGGGTGATGTACTCTATGATAACACAAAGTACCTTTCTCCATAGCGCCTTGATAGTATCAATTTCGAAGTAGCTGTTAGAGATTTTAACCAGTTTTAATTTCTCCTTGTCCTTCTTAGGAAATCTAATGACCGCCTCATCAAAGAACCTTCCGTCACGATAAAAATTCACGCCCTTAGTAGACATTCCAGTAATCTCCCCTACAATCTTCTCGTCAAACTTCACCTTTCTTCCAAAGAGAATGATTTCGCCATTGTTCTAGTTATTCTCGAAATAATTCGTAGCCACAGAGTTGGTCCCATGAAGTTTTTCTAGATATGGGACCAACCCACCTTTTTCAATCTACTCCCAAACCTTGTCATTCCTAGTGTGCACCTCATAGCTTTTAGGCTCAACTCTTTTCCTGTCCTCCCCATATTTGTTTGCTCCTTACTGCAAACTCTACAAGCACTGAGGACCTGTTGCAGAATTATGTAGTTGTTCCAATGCACCCACAAAGCGTGCCACTTTTTCTTCCCTTCTAAGTAACATGATGCGGCCGCATAAAATCTCTTTATTTTGATGTACCTAGCCCCTTTCTCTTTAATCATTAATTGTATTTGCCTCTTTCCCATGTGTAACATCATAATATAGTAATTCCCTGACTTCAGTTCTCAAGTCCCTACAATTTTTCCATGTGTTCAGTCCTTGCTTCATAACCCCTTCATTCGCAAAGTAATCTAGCACGCTGTTAGCTTCCCTGTAGATGTGTGAAACTTTACCTTTTTCAATTTTTTCTAGAATAGACTTTGCTTCATCTATCCAATTCTTTATCATCCATGAGGGTGGGGTCCTTCGTAAAAGACAGTCAATAATATCTTTAGAATCTTCGTCAAGCCATAAGTTTCTTATATTCAGATTATAAGCTAACTTTAAAACTTGAAAAGCTCCTATAGCCTCTGCCACATGGTTGGTTTGATGGCCAAGGGATATAGCCACATCTTCCATAAAGTTTCCATTTGAATCCCTTAGAACACCTCCACTTCTAGCCAAACTTGGGTTACCCTTCACAGCTCCATCAAAGTTGGCCTTAGACCAACCATTTGGGGGAAAGGTCTAGCGAACACCCTCCTTGCTTTTCTTAGCTGGCTTGGAAGCAAATGAAATGTCCACTTTAATATTCCAATCTTTTTCTATCCTTAAATCATAGGGAGTGCACACCACAACTTCCAGATTAAGATTTTTTTGAGGAATCACATTAAAATTTTCCTTTATGAGTCTAAAGATTTTCTCAAAGACATTATTCTCCGACATCTCCTTGTCCCTGAAAAGTCTATTATTGTGTTCCTTCCATGCACCCCAAGTAGCAAAAGGGAATCAGAAGGCCCATAACCTTTGAATATGGGTATGTGAAGGATCATCATGGAAAAAAGCGGGGGCCTTAAGTGGCAAAAATTTAGAAAAATTAGAGTTAGGCAACTTGATGTAAAATTTGAATAAGTTATCTATATTATTTTAAAAATATGTAAGAATAGAATCATAGAAAATTGAATGTAGTTTCTAAACTACTAGGTTTTCTTTTTTACTAAATCATATTTGGTGAAAATTTGAAATTCCGGGGAAAAAATAAGAAGTACGGTGTTTGTCCTAACCACCCTAACCACAATAAAATGATACCATTTTAAAATAATAATTTAGATATAAGTAGAGGACTCATGTCGATGTGATGCATATTTTTTTTATAATTTTTTTTTCAAGTAAATAATTAATTATGATTTTTTATTACAACTTTAAAAATATAAAACTTGTATCGACTGCCTTAACTTGGCTAAAACTATGAAATTCAATTTTCTTTTTTTTAATCCTATAGTATCTGAAGCATAGAATGTGATATGCGTTTGAAAGCTAAAGATGCTTTTCAATCATCCTATCAATAAGGACATTAGTCATAATTCAAATAGAAAATGAATAATAATTATTTATTAAATTCAAATTAAAGCATAATTTATATCAGTGGGAAGTTGAGAATCTCCTTTAAAAACCCTTTTTGTTTCATCAATTTTGGGTAAAAAATTAGTCATCAGCCACATACCCATCATATTGCCACATTTTGGCCCATCATGATCTGCACATACCCACATAGGGTTTTGAGTGGATATTTCCATTAATATGTAATGCCCTAATGCGAACCCAAAGGACAACTAAAGCAACAATTACCACACAATTTATTTATTTTTTATTAAAAGTAAAACTAACATACATGAGATGCACATTAAGTTATGATGTGAAAATTCATTTAAACAAATCCACTATCACATACGTCCCTTGGGGTACACGAGGATACATTACGAAACTTAATTCTATACATCAATGATAAAGAATGAAAGCCAAATTTAATCCATGACAAAGCATTCACATAAAACCATCAATAAGAAACCATTCACTTAAATAAATACAACACATTGAATAACATTTGATATGGATCCATATCCACATAAGGTTTACTAATGATAAAATATTACATCACATCCTTTTCATTACTTTACACTGTTCAAGTCTTACAATGATACAAACATGTTTCCCAATATGGACGGGAACTACATGACAAGAAAGAATGATACAACTCTAGAGTCGCCCCAACAGCACCAATCCGCACCTCCCGATCCTTGACTGGGGACCCAATGGGGTGGTTAGCACATTCCACCCGACCATGTGGGTCCGAAGACCCACCCCCCATGCTAAGGAGCTGACAAGAAAGAGACCTCAACCAAGAACATCCAAATAGGGAACCACAAGACTCAACGTCATACAAAAGTATCATAAAACTCAAGCATTACAATGGCATAATCAACAACATTCATGAGCCCACATAACAACTTAAAGTCATAAATCTCATCACATTAAACAAAGCAATAACCAGTAAAAAAGTAGCCAAAGCAGGATCATGAAACAATTCCAAATCAAACTGAAATAATAAATAGAATACAATTCCAGAGGCAATAAGGAAGCAAGACAAATGGGTGACAAGTGGAGAGTTTCATCGCATAGCTCTCATGGGATCTCTTGGCCCTTCCTCCAACTTGAGGCGCCGACACCCATCTATGGATCTCCTGGATCTTCCTCCTGTAGGCACCCATAGGGTAGCTCATGCGGAACCTGCGATTCCAAAGGCAACAAGAAACAAGGAACAAGGGTGTCTAGTAGTGGAAGTGTCATGTATAGCTCTCATGGGATCTCTGGCCCTTCCTCCAACTGAGGCGCCGACACCCATCTATGGATCTCTAGCTCTTCCTCCTAATTGAGGCAGAGCACCATAGGGTGGCTCATGCGAGGCTGATAATCTCTCATGAAGATGAGATTATGACTTTGCCGACCATGGCCTTCTCAGTCTATCATTAGTCTATGATAGCCCTAATGCATAGACGAGGTATCCAATATTTATTATCTTGTGTGTTTTACTACCCATCCCCTAAATTCTATTTTAGGTTATCACTTGTTTAACTACTCTTACGTGGGTTCTCCTGTGCACTTTCTCTTACCCGAGGCACTGGCCCCCACAAAGAGCCACTCTCCCTAGAGACCCAACAAACATCAAACCAAAATCCAAGGGTTGTACAACATAACAAGAACATAAGATCACAACAGAGAAACATGCGAGGCATTACCCATCTCGCTATAAACACATAATCAAAGTCCTAAATACCCCCATACAACTCTTTCAAAATCATGATTCCAACTCAACTTTGCCACAATAAGAGAAAAATGGAAGATAAAACATCATTCACAATTATCTCATGCCTCTGGAAGTCTAAGAAAATAACAGCTACTCAAAAGTCCTACAACAAGAGTAAGTCAACGATACGGGGTTTCAAGCAAATTTCCATACCAATCAATGAATAAAAGTTCCTCAAATCAAGATAACTAAGAGGGTCATACACATCAGAACATTCAAGACTTCAAGATATACAAAAGAATCCCAAATAAAAATCAACTCAAGGGAAAGTCACGTCAAGATGAAAACATCAAATCATATATTAATCACACAAACAAGCAATTACAACTTCCATGAACTTCACTTTTCCAAGCAACTTCCCATTATCAATCAAACAGTAAGACATTCCTTCCACATATAAACTACTAAGTAATCTCCAATAACTCAAAATGTTCTAAGTTAAATAATCTATCAATTTCTCATTTCCTTACTCATATAAAAGACTATAAATAATTAATAGACTACTTTTTGCTAGTCCACAAAGAGTGATAACATTATACTAGCATTTAAGGATTCCTTTATATCTTATCTCTTCCATTATTGAGGCATCATTTAAAACAAACTGAAGAAAATGTAGAGACATATTTTAATATCCATCTCACTACACATTTATCACAATAATGACTCCATTCCCCTATACCTACTTGCATATAACATTCGAGCTCTACTGCTATGGAACACAACTTTCACATGATTCACCTAAAGTCACAAGACACCATGATTCTAAGAACTACCAAAGTGACAATCATACCAAAATAATTCCCAAGAAGACATCCCTTAATTCAACCACTGAATTCCATGGATTATTTACCACCCACAACTTACATTTGCAAGTAGTTAAAGTAACACTATTATAACTACCAAATTTTTTTACAAATCAATTATTAATTAAAATAACTATAGTCAATATTCACTTACTGATAAATCAACAAAGATACATTTAAGCCCCTAAATACTTCCTCTAATTCATGGACATTAACAGATGTCAAAAAATCCTAGTACAAATTTTAAACTTAATTACTTGGTCTTTACGATACTCTCAAATATTATCTAAATGAATATACTATGTTATAAGATTATCATGTAATCTACATTAATGGTATCCCTATATCATGATCTATGTTAAGCCTTTCACTACCAAGTATACATGTATAAAGAAATACCAAGTTACAACTTAAATACCACTTCATATTAGAATTCTTCATTAGATTCCTTAGACACAACCCATTTCAAGGATTCCAAATCAAACACATCCAAAAAGTCTCCAATTGTATGATTCACTAAACATAGTATAAATCCAAGAGAATATAATCAAGGCAGATCTATATATCTTCAAGTGTTCTACACCCAAATTCTAAATCATTGCACTAATTAAGATTTCTCATGCAATATTTCTAACATCTTCCCAATCTCCAATTTCAAGCCATACCTATTATCTTAACTAGGTGGATAATAATAAATTATTATGTAGACAAGGATATATCAAGATGTCAAGATATGTTGAATAGATATCCATTTGTTAACCATTCTCTAATCTACGTTTATGTTTACATTCTTGATGTTGTCACTAAACTAAGTGAATATAGCTGCAACAAAGATAGGTTGATAATAAAATCAGAGAGATCATTTAAACCTTTAAACTTCCTATAATGTTCAGGTGCGACGCTATGACAGGTTTCAAATAGAATCAGAGAGTCTATTTAAATCTATAAACTTCCTATTATGTTCAAGTACGCGGCTGAGACAGTTTGACAAATGAAATCAAAGAGATTATTTAATTTACTACACCTTTGCAAGTCTAAAAGTTGCAGCTGTGACGGGTCGCCAATGGTTTCAGGGAGGCTACTTAATTTTGCACAATGCCTTAACTCAAAATGCTGTAACAGTGACAAGGTTGCCAAGTATATTAGAAAGTGAATATTGGAATTTGGAAATATTGCCATCTTCTTGCATTATTGTCAAATCCCAAATGTTATCCCCAAGACTGAAGGGAAAGAGAAAGGTGCAGTACAAATACGTGACTTAAGAGTAGGAGAAATAATGTACAACTTTTCTATTTTGAACTAGACGCATTTATGTTTGGTGGCGAGTTTCCAGAGACGCACTCAAGTTTGAAGTTTGGAAATTAATCTTCACCATAGTCAACGGAAAGCTCTCTAATATGTTAGTAATTGACAATATTTTATTTTCAAGTGTTGGAACTGTGACAGATTGTCAGTAGAATCAAGCAAGTTATTTAAACCTTTGAAATTTCCTATTATGTTCAAGTGCGCAAGTCGGTGAGAAGAATAAGACAACGCATGCATGGTCTAGGGAAAAGCTTAGAAAACTTTCAAGCAATTTGTGTCTGGCTGGTGTGGGTAGAAGTTTTTGAAGCAAGAGCATCAATTGATGGGGACGACATTACATTCAAAAGCCTGAGTGGTAGGAAACCGTAGTGATTCACCTAAATGTACAAAGATAGGATTTCATAAGCCCAAATCGATCTTAATCACAATGCAAAGAGATATGATGGAAGCGTAGGAAAGGGAGTGAAATACCTGACAAACCAAAGCCTATAGAAAGCTACTGAATCCAAAACATGCTATTACCAGGAACTTGAGACCCTTAAAAGATATTGTAGCATGCAGAAGATACCCTCCCAAAAGGGCACCGAAAGACTTACATGCATCTTAAAAGAATACTTTTATTTATTTATTTTATTTTTATTGTTTTTAGAATCTAATGAATTTGATTAAGCTGACAAAGAATATTGCAATGACTGAGAAGATATTGTGATAAACATGATTGAGGGAAATGAGGAGATTTGTAAGGTACAACTCACCTGATCAAGAATGGTGACCACGTCTCTCCCTATCGAAGCTGAAGAGAAGAAGAGCTAACAGCAAGAGCTCAACTACAAATTAACCATTTGTTGCTACATCATTCTCAGTGGATCGTTCATTCCTCTCAAGGACTGTTGGATTAGCATTAATTAGGCCCCACGACCTTTCTCGTTACCTTCAATGGAAGCTTATGCGTAACATTCCCTGAATACCCCTGCTTAATTCAACTCCAAACACAATTTTCAAGACCAGAAATTGAAGTTTTCCATCCCCCATTATTTTCTTGCAGAGCTGTAATACCCCTCCGCATGGGGCTTGTTTTGGACTTGTGTGAGTTTCGTGGTGCTTCATTGATTACCGTGTTATTTGATTATGTGGAAAATATAATATGTTAGTAATCATGTTTAAATAATAATTAAATCATAAGTGATTTGCAAGGTTATTTAAAATATAATTAGAAATTAAAATAATAATCAATTAAATTAAATCAAATGATTTAGAACAATTGATCAAATTAAACTAATTCGTTAAAAGTAAAAGTGATGATTATTAGATAAATTGATTTAAATTGTTATGAACAAATAATCTTGAAAAGATAATTATTATCATAAGAAATTTAATGGATACTTATTTAGAATCTTGTAAATGGTTTATTTTTAATTATTCTAATGTGGAAGTAATTAATTAATAATGTATTGTGGAGATAATGAATATATGTTCAAATGAAAGTTCAATTTTGAGGATTTAAATTTATTTAATTTTAATCATATGCATGAAAAGGCAACAAAAAGAATTAAGGATTAAATATTATTTTGATTTATTTCTTGAAATGTGACTTTTGGTATTCTCTGGAAGAGGAAACAGAAGAGGCTTCTTGTGTGAGATTTTATTTATCTTTGGTTTGGGAAGGGGGTGGTATTCTCTTTCCAACAGATTTTGGGGAGAAATTTGGCAGTAAAAATTTCTGTTATAGTATTGCATTGTTTTTATTATTCTGAGAATTCATTGAGGAAGAGGATTGGAGTTGAAGGGAGGATTTTGTAGCTGCTGCTGGAAACATTCGTTGGTAGAGGATTGGATTGGCAAGAGGGATAGAGCTTCTTCAATTTTCTGCAAGCGAAGGACGCCAGGTTCTTTTCTTTTAATTATTTATTCTCTGTTAAAATAGGAATTGTTCCCTGTGAATGAAATTTGTATCTAGGGTTGAAAATAAAATAATGGTAGGAAGAAAATCTTTTGGGGTTATGGTTTAATCAAAGAACATTTAGCCAGGAATTGGGAATTGTTATTTGTTAAATAGGATTTCTATGGGGGGTTCTGGGTTTTGTTCGAAATCTGGGAATGAGAAAATTTCTTTCAATTAATTTCTGGGGGTATGATATCCTCGATATGCCTATATGTTACAAAAATATTTCTCCTGTTCAGAGAATAGTAATTATTTTTCCCTGCTTTCGAAACTATACAGATTTTTGTATATATGTATATATACATATATATATAGGTATATATATATATATTAAATATATATATATATATGAATATATATATAAATATATATATATATATACACCTATAGAAAATAAATGAGAAAATATTGAATGGAAATTCGAATTTATTGAAACCCGTTACTTTTCTTTCCATCGCACTGTTCATGGAATTTAATGTTGATTTTATATTTATGTATATTATGGCTGTGTGGTGATTCGGCCTCGGCCGTACCCACCACACTGCCGTCGATATCGTGACAGTCTGCGGACTGTCCACGGCAGTCCGAAGGACTACTGGGCGCAGTCCGTAGACTGCCCACGGCCGGTGTGGTTTACCGTGCCTATGTGTGTTGGGATTAAAATTCCCATTTAAATTTGTATGTATTTGAATTTATTTAATATGCGAATTCTATATTTTAATTACTGTGCGGATTTTTATTTTATATGTATATATATATTTATATATATATATAGATATATATTTATATTTGTAGATATATATATATATATATATTTATTAAATTATTTATTCTGATTCCTCTGATTTAACCGTTGTTCTATTATTTAACTAATTTAACTGTTATTTAAAATATATATATATATATTGTTTCTTTTCTGATTTATTTATATATTCTGTTAATTTAACTGTTATTTAAAAAATATGTATATAGATTCTGTTTCTTTTCTGATTAAAATAAAGCAGAATATGTTATAATGAAAATAATAGTAAAATAGAAAGAAATCTGTTCTTATTGATTTGTTAAATTACAACTTTGAGAGGATGAGAGGATATTGTTAGTAGAAAAATCAATTTACGAATATATGACAACATTGATTTATTTAATTCTTGCTTTGAGTGAATATTTTGGAATAGAAAAGAATTCCTATTAATTTGTTAGATTGTGAAATTTGATAGGATAATATAGTAGAAGGGCAATTTGTGAATATATATTTATATCAGCATTGATTGTTTAATTCTTATTTTTAAATGTGTATAGGGTGGAAATAGAATTTAGCATAGAATCGAATAAGTTATCTTTTTATGAGGGTGAGTCTTGTAGACTTGTTGGATACTTAGAACATATCTTTTCTCTTTTTACATTCCCTCCTCAAAAAATAAATAAATTAAAATATATAAATATGTAGTGGTTTTAATAGGTATTTATGTGTGTAAATTTATTTAGATAGATTTAAGATTTTAAGGTGGTAATTTCTAATATGTAGCTTGAGTATTTAGAGTATTGTTATTATTGTCATTTTAAAAGTATAGACAATTGGTCTTAAATGGTTTTCACAATTAATTTAAATATTGGAAGTGAGTGTTAAGTTAGTATGATGAAAGGAAATGGAAATAATGTTTTGGACATAAGTAGTTATGAAATGATAATGAGTTAAATACCCAATTATTAAGAAGTTTTCAATTATGTTGATAAATGAAAAGGGAAATTTAAATGTATGGGCATGGTTAGAGATTGAGTAAGGTATTCTCGAATTGGATAGTTTATGGGTGAAATGGGATTTTAATCTTTTGAAAATTGACTTCCTTTATATTCATTTAATGGTTGACTTGTAAGTGCTCTTTATGAATAAGTCTTTTAGAATACTTGTGATGGTTATCATGAATTGTTTTAGTTAATTGAGTAATTTCGTTGGGGAAGTTGTAAAGTTATTTAGTTCTGGTCGTTAATTGATTGGTTAATAAATATTGTTCTCATTTGAATTTGTGGTTGTTGTTATGCAAATGTTTTTGTGGGTTGTGAGTGGTTGAGTATTTAAGGTGTTCTTTAATTGGTCCCTTGGATGCCTGGTTGCATGCTTTTATCTCTGTTATTGAAGGATTGTTTTTGGATGTTTCCGTATTGGTGTGAATGCCTTTGGAGATCAATTTTGATTCAAGGAATCCTTTGTCATTTAATTTGTGTTGCAAGGTAACTGGGAACTTGTGTTTTGTTTATGAGTTGTGGATAGTTGATCTTCTTGATTTCTGATTTATTTTGTATCTAAGTTGATTATGTAGTCTGGATGGAGTTGTTGATCTTATTTTAATGTATTCACTCATTATATTTGAATTGAAATAGTTCTGGTGGTCTTACAATTATTGTTGTCAGTGCTACATTGTTGATTTTATGAAGGTGATTTGCGTACCACTATAAGGGGGTTCTTGTGAGGAGAAATTGAGGTTCCCATGGAATGCCTTCTAGTTGTTGGCTTTGGTTTTGCTAAGTGATTTTGATTAAAGGTTGATTTTCTTTTGCGTCTTCCTATTTGAGGTGACACCATTGTTGATCTGTGGATGGGTCTTGATGAATCTTCCTTTTTATGGCTTTTCTGAGTTACTCTCATGTTTGAGGAAATTTTATCCTTGTGTTGGAATTATTGGGGAAAAACTTGTGTTGTTTCATTTTACCCTTGTTTGTGGGTTTTCATTCTTTTGGCTTCCAGAGGCTTGAGATGATTGTTAGTTGATGTTCTCTCTTTTATGTGCCCTTTGATGCGTGCGTTTTGTTTCATGACTTAAAAGTACAATGGGAATTGTTGAGATCTTGATTATGTATTATAGTTTAGATGGGTAATTCCTCGCGATGCTTCTCAATTATGATCTAATGTTCTTGTTAGTGTTGTACAACCCTTGATTTTTATGTTTTTGGTGGGTCTCTAGGGAGAGTGGCTCCTCGTGGGGGCCGGCGCCCCGTTTAAGGGGAAGAGCTCAGGATAACCCACAAGTGAGTTAGTAAATAAGTGAAAACCTAATAATTAACTTAGGTGGGTTGGGTAGTAATATCATTGCAAGATTTTTAAAATGGATGCCTCGTCTTCATTAGTGCTTCCGCAGACTAATGGAAGGCTGAGAAGGCCGTGGTTGGCAAGGTCGTGACCTCGTCTTCACGAGAGGTCTACGGCTCCGCATGGGTCACCCTATGGACCGATGCCTCCAGTTGGGAGGAAGAGCACATGACAGCCATAGATGGGACCGGCGCCTCCAGTTGGGAGGAAGAGCACAGGACAGCCCATGTAGGACTATGCAATGACACTCTCCCCTAGTTGCCCATGTGTTTTACTTTATTGTGTTCCTCTGGAAGTAGGTTATGGGAGTTGGTTTAGATTGTTGTGTGTATTGATTTAATTTGATTATTGTTTTAATACATCTTTAGTATACTTTGTGGTCTTGTATGATCTCATTTATATTTGATTTACAATCTTGTATTTTTATGGTATTGTGTTATGATATTATATTGTTTAATTGCAATTTGGAATTGTATTATGCTTATTACCAGCCACTGGAATGTTTCACAGATCATCCTGTGTTACTTGTTTATTGGTCATTGCTTTGATTTATGTGATGGGATTTGTGACTTTGCTATTATGTTGACTCTTTGTAATTCTTGAGTTTTATGATACTTTTGTATGTTGTTGAGTGTTGTGTTCCCTATTTGGATGTTCTTGGTTGAGGTCTCTTTCTTTGTTAGCTCCTAGCACGGGGGTGGGTCTTCGACTCACATGGTCGGGTGGAACGCGGCAGCACCCCATTGGGTCCCCAATGAGGATCGAGCAGGGTGCGGATTGGTGCGGTTGCAGCGACTCCAGAGTTGTATCTGTCTTGGAGCTAGTTCTCATCTATTTATTTGTATCATGATATCTTGTGTATGGTTTCCATTTATGGTTGGAAACACTTTTGTATCATTATACCTCTTGAGGATTGTACTGCAATGTAATGTTAACTCGGTGTGGTTATTGGCCATGGCAATTGTAATTCAATGTGTTAAGTTAATTATGCATATGTTGTATTTATGTACTCGATGGTTCCTTATCAATGATTTCATGTATGTGTTACATTTGTTAATGTTTACTTTATATCTTTGGCTTTTATTCTTTATTGCTGTTGTGTGGATCTAAGTCGCGTAATGACTCCTTGTGTACCCCAAGGGATGTATGTGTTAGTGAATCTACTTAAATGAAATTCACGTCATGACTTAATGTGTATTGCATATGTTATGTTTAGTTAATTTTAAAAATTGTGTCAAGGATTATTGTTTTATAGTCCCTTAGGTTCGTGATGATCTATATATGCTATAAGAGCAAAATTATTATTATTCTCCCCCAAAAATAATTCTCTTTTTTTTTCCATTTTAAATTATTTTACTAAATTAATTATCTCATTACCAAAACAAAATTAGATAAATCTCAAAGGAATAGTAAGTTTCCTTTCCGCATTTAGTTCAAAATGAGTTTCGAGCTGTGCATGCACACGCTTTTTCCTTTTTACCATATTTTTCCACTTTTGCTGGCTTTTCCCATTTAGGTACAAAATCTAATCTCTTTATTTATCTTAAATTGCTAATTATAAGAATTATCTTTTCTTGTCTTATACACTTTAGTTTGCAAAATCTTATCTTTAAGATTTATTGCAAATCACGTTTACTTTCCACTTTTAATCTGTACTTTTAATATGATGTTTATCTTCATTTATTTATTTATTATTCGTAACATTCTTTTAAAATTTATTTCATTTTAAATCACATTGTTTAATTTAAATAACTACTAACACTTTTATAAACATAGTTCTTTTAGTTATTATTTTAACTTAGTAATCCAAAATATCTATAATATCATTTCATAAACATAGTTCATTTAATTATTATTTCACTTCCTTATTAATTTAAGTGCCCTTTTAATCCTTCTTAATTTAATTAATTAAATTAATCAAAGCTAGACAATATTAACTAAATCACATAATTCCGAAAGAAATAAAGTCACAAAACTGACAAGACACCTCAAATCAACCAATCATACTTACACCAATATGACGAATGACCAAAAGTAGAGGGGCACTACATTGTAAGAAGAAATCTTCAATGGTGGGGGAATACCCAGGAGAGATTCTAGATAGCTAATAATTTTCCCCAGATTAAGGAAGCAAACAAATAGTGGACGAATAAGTGGTTGGCAGACTCTGCCTCACTCTTACAAAGGTAGCATCTATTGGGGATTTGAAATCCCCATTTACAAAGATTGTCCATTGTGAGAACCTTATTCTAAAGCATTATCTAGAAGAAGATATTAAATTTTGGAGTTAGGTGTTTAATCCAAGCTTTAGACCAGAAGGAAGGGGGGCTTGAGAAAGGGATAGAAAAGAGACATCCGAAGAGATAGAGTAGTTACTTGAAGGGTTATCCATCCAGACAAGGGTGTCATCGTGTTGATTCTATCCCAAGATGATCGCATTTAAGGAGGATTGAAGCTGAGCCAAATTTTGACTGATCACACATAAGTTCACCTAGTCTCCTTCAAACCAATAATATTTGACAAGTTCCCTAAAGCATCTTTACATTGCTCTGCCCATTTGTTGAATCTTTCAATATTAATAAGGGATTTGTTAAAGAGACATTTGTCCTCCCAAAATCTAGCTTGATTGCCACTTCTGATGTGCCATCCTATCCTTAATTCTAGAATTTTTCTACCAGCAATCATATCATTCCAGCAAGATGAACCACGTGGGAGGACAGGAGAATCCAATAGAGCTTTGAGGGTCATACCGTCAACCATATATTTACTTATTAAACTATCTTTCCATTCTCCACCGTGACGGTAGAAAGATCTCCATAAATAGATTAATGTTAAGAAATATAAAGTATATATATAAATATTAATAAATAATTAAATTAAACTGTTTTGTTGAAATTTTTATCTAATGGTATTTTATAGTAATTGATAATGTATTATCATGAAAAGATAATCATTTAATTGAGGAATAATAATTTTTTAAATTATATTTTGATAATTAATTATCATGTAAAGATAATTATTTTAATGTCAAAATATTGTGATTTTTAATTAAATAAAGAAGATAAATTTTGAATGGATGCAAAATTGAGTTCAAAATGGAAAAAAAAGGTGGAAAAGACCATGCGTGCACATGCATGACTTTAAACAGTCTATCAAATTGGGAACTTGTTTTATTATGAGATTTTTTCTTGATTTTTTCTTTGAAAAATCAAAATCTCTCTCTATTTTTTTTAATATCGATAAATTTTGGAAAAAGGTTTTATCAGTTAACTTGGTTCTTGAAAATAATACTTTTCTTTGCAAAATAATTCTAAAAGAAAATTACAGTTCTTGGCTTTTGATATTGCTCTTGAATTGAATTAATCTCGGGTGATCAAGTTTGAAGGAAGGGTCGGTGGCTACAAAGTAGAGGTCATTGGCTCGTCCTCTCCATCTCGGGCATAGGAACCCAGGTCGGTGTTGTATTTAATTTTTTTTTCTCATTCTTTGTTTTGCGCAAGTGAATTTTCTCCTTCTTGTCAAATGATTACTTGAGTTTCACTTATTTTCTCAATTTGTTTATTTGAGAAAATCATTAGTGCTTTAACTCGGTTATTTGGCTTCTAGAATGGCTGGAATTTGATTGTTTTTTGGGGGGGTTTCATCCTATGACCAAACCATGCTTAAAGCATATGATTTTATCTTTTTTTCTTCATGATTATTGCATCCATGTTTGTGAAATTCATTTCAGCGTCACCTTCATGTTGCACCTTTTTACGCATTCATTATTTGCTACTTTATATGATTATAGTCATTAGATTAGAGCTTTATTTGATAGGAAGAATTTATTATGGCAACCCGCTTATGGATGTAGGTATTCGATGTTGTTGTGTTTAGCCTTGATGTCTCTTCATTCCTAGTGTGCTTCATTTATTCAAGATTGTGAGAGCTTTCTTACAAAATCCATTTTTGAACTTATCCTGCAATGATGGGGTCTAATGAGTTTACATTTCTTTGAGTCATTTTTCCAAGTGGTTCAAGTGCTTTGTCTATGCTTCCATAGTTTGTATGCTTGTCCAATGAGGCCCATGTATCCCTATGTTTGATGGAGGCATGTAACCTATTCCAAATTTCCCATGCTGGCGTGATAGGGAGGACATTGGCCCCAATTGTGGAGTTGGTGTCACACCTGCCAACTGCATTTGCTTGAAAGTTTCTTAGCCTATTTAAGGATACATACCTCCTCTTTCTATAGACACCTTCCATTTTGTTTCTAAGCACAAAAAATATTTTCTTACACCTCAACCTATTTGGACCATTCACTGCCTTGTAATTTGCATTCAAAGAAATCTTGTTGGATTGTTATTTATTCTAAATGGTTGTGGGATGCACTATCCTTTGGAGTTGCTTAGGATTATTGGGAATTTGGCTGGCTATTCCCTTGTTTTATTTCATTGGGTATGATGCCTTGTTTGTGCATATATATAAGTATAAATATGTTTGTTTTTATATAACTATTTGCTGTGAGGAGTTAGTTTAAAAGGTTAAATTTTTTGTTGTATTATGTAGAGTTACAGGTATACACAACCATATATTATTTTTAAAAAAATAGAGGATATAAATTAGATATATTTATATAAACACACACACACACAAAGATATATGTGTGTGTAGAAGATATATATATATCTTGTACACACACACACACACACACACACACACACACACACACACACACACACACACACACACACACACACACACATATATATATATATATATATCATAATTTTAATTTATAGAAGGTTTGGTATTATGTGTATCTAGTTATGTAGAATATGTATGGTTTTCGTTAATTATGTTAAGTGATTTCAAAATAAGTGAAAAGAGAAAATGTAAATGATGATTTGTGAGTTCTTTGAAGTTTATGGCTTTTGCTGTGTTAGTGAAAGTAATTTTTTGTGATAAATATGTATTGAGATTTTTATGAATATGATCATATAAATCCTTTAGTTATTTTATATGACTTCTTAGTGAGTGAATAATTAAAATAGAGTTGTTATATTCAAATCATGGAAAAATTCTATTAGAAAAGAATAAGACATGATAATGAATACATAAATATAATCATATAATTAGATTGAAACCTATGGTAATATATAAGAATGTATGTGTATATATATAAATTTGAGGATTGTAGAGTGAAAACGGTATTAGATTATAGAATTTAAAAGGGAATATTTACATAGAAATATCGACTAAACAGTAAAATCATTGTTTGGAATTACTTTTAAATATCATTTTTTGTGATATATAGTGTTTTAATTTGAGTAAGTTAAAGAAGTTGATATATTTTTTAATTTAAATAACTTTAATTTATTGATAGGTGACTTAGTAGAATAACATGTTGAAGGGACGTCTTTATGTTTACTTGATATTGTGAGGTTGTTTGGAAAAGTGAATTTTATGGTTGTTGTGATTGCTTGTTCGTGTTGGATTAAAGGATAATTTTGATGGTCCTATCTTGATGTGACTTCCTCTTGAGGTTATTTCATCTCGAGGGGATTTTATATGTTTAATCTTATTGTTGCAACCGTGTTGCTTCAATTTACCCTTGTTTGTGGGTTTTTGGGGTAGTCGTTCTTCTTGGGCTTCAAGAGTAGGGGAAAGAATATGTTGCCTCATAATTGGTTTCCATTTTGATTTTTTGAACAAATTCTCTTATGCTCAATTTGATTTTTGTG
>VDFB02086220.1:0-42631 GCA_007258455.2 Sequoia sempervirens
CTCTTAGAGATACTCAATGTATCCTTGGGAATATCATTAGTGAATATATCAACAACATGATCCTTTCTAGGCACATAGTCAAGCTTCACTTCATTCTCTACAACCGTCTCTCTCAAAAAGTGATACCGAATTGATATATGTTTTTTCCTTGAGTGCATCACTGAATTCTTCAAAATTTTAATAGCACTTATATTGTCACAAAAGATAGAAATTGGTTCATCATATACAAATTTTATATCCTTCAATGTTTGCTTCATCCACAACACCTGTGTGTAGCAAGATATTGTTGCACTATACTCTACCTCTATAGTAGATAAAGATATTAAATCTTGCTTCTTTCTCAACCAAGACACCAATCTACATCCAAGAAAGAATGCACTACCACTTATACTTTGGAGTGCCCTTTAAGTATCGAAATATCCTCTTTACTATTGCAACATGTGAATCTTTAAGATCTTCTTGAAATCTATTCACAATAAAAATTGCATGCATGATATCTAGTCTAGTAACAGTTAGATATATCAGTCCTCATTCTTACTAAGCTTGCAACTAGTAATGATAGGATTACATACCATTTTAGAATCTTTCATTCTAAACTTCTTTAACATTTCCTTAGCATACTTTGATTGTGAAATGATTATACCTTTCTCTATCTAATTAATTTACAACCTGAGGAAGAAATTCATCTCCCCAAACATAGACATCTCAAACTCTTTATGAATCTCTTTTGTAAATTTCTTACACATAGCTTCATTTCCTCCAAATATTATATCATAAACATACACGACCACAATCAATATTTGTTCTCTTTCAACTTTGAAATAGAGATTACTATATGCAATACCTTATTTGAATCTTTTTTGTATCAAGTACTTATCCAACCTTATATACCAAGCTATAGGAGCTTGCTTCAATCCATAACTTTCTTTCTTCAATATATAGACCATATCTAGTTTATTTGATAACTGAAATTCTCTTGATTGTTTAATGTATACTTCTTCCAGTTAACCCATTTAAGAAAGTATACTTCACATCCATCCAGGATATACTTTGAAATCTTTTGTAGGTGCCAAAGAAGCAAAACTATCATTATAGGCTTCCATTCTTCCATCCAGGAAGGTAATATCCCTCAAAGAGAATGCTCTTCCTTCCTACTTGTGAGTGGCCTTTGCATAAACCCCGCCCCACTATTTCACCCACCCGCCCTACTCCATTCTCTGTTCTAATTCTCCTAGAATACCCGCCAGTTCCACCATCCCACATTTCTTCTTTGTTGAATTCTTGGGACAAGTTCCCAAGTCTGATTCTTCTCAATCTGCATTAGTTATTTTTCCATATCCTTAATCCAATATTCCTCCTTGCATGCTTCAATCACTATTTTAGGTTCAACTTTAAAAAGTAAACATAGATTTACCTATTCTTTAGCCATTGTAGCTTTTCTTCTTGTTAACACACCCTTTCTTTTGTCATGAATTTTTTGATCTTTAGAATGATTTACCTATTCTTCAGCCATTGTAGCTTTTCTTCTTGTTAACACACCCTTTCTTTTGTCATGAATTTTTTGATCTTTAGAATGATTCTTCTACACATACTTAGGGGTCTTAGGGATCCTTTCCGAAGCTTCTTCCTCTTCAATCTAAAATTATCTTTCCTTATCTTCATCTTTGTCATTTTCTTTGCAAGGGAACTCATCTGATTCAAATCCATCTATTACCACAAAATTCTTCTATAATTCTTCATCCACTTTGACATTTTCACTTTTAATCATCTTCTTCAACCTCTTGTTGTAGCACTGGTAAGCTTTGCTTCTTGTAGAATATCCAAGGAAGATACCTTCATTAGATCTTGTATCAAACTTTCCTAATTTTTCTTCATCTCTTCTAATATAACACTTGCTTCCAAACACTCTAAAGTATTTGACAGTAGGAATCCTTCCATACCACAACTCATAGGGAGTCTTTTCACTTTTTTCTATTTCTTTAACTTTTTCAAGAATGTAGATAGTAGTATAGATTGCTTCTCTACAATATACTTTTGGTGGGTTTTCTTCTTTCATTATTTTTTTTGCAGCTTCTTGAATGGTCCTATTATTTTTGTGAACCACTCCATTCTGCTAAGGACTCCTAAGGGAAGATAAATCCCTCTTTATCCTATGATTCTCACAAAATTGTTAAACTCATTGTAGATGAATCGTCCACCTCTTTCAACCCTCAAACACTTGATTTTCATATCCATCTCATTCTCAACCATAATTTTGAATGCTTTAAACTTATCTATAGCTTCTAATTTTTCTTTGAGAACAGTAACCGATGTCATTCTAGAATAATCATCAATCAATAACATGAAATAATTATCACCTTAAAGATTTCTTACTCTGGTAGGACCACAAAGGTCTATATGCACCAATTCCAATATTCCAATAGTAGATTGGTATTTTACTTTAAAACTTCTTCTTTCTTGCTTCTTGATTTGACATTCCTTACATACAACATTAATGGGCTTTGTAATCCTTGGTAGATCTCTCATATCTTTACATGAGATGATCCTCACTAGGAAATCAAAATTAATATGACACGCGTATCATTTGATGCCATAGCCAAATTTCATTAATCTGAGTCATAAAGCAATGACCATTAGCACCTTTGAGCTAATAAACATTTCCATCTATCATTCTTCCAATAGCAATCAGAGTTCTAGAGATTTTTGTGATTTCACATCCATCTTCCTAAAACATAAGGTTATATCCTTTGCTACACATTTTTCCAACACTCAATAGGTTATGTATCAAACCCTTAACATAGAGAACATCGTCTATATTATGCTTTCCAACAAAACTGATAGAGCCTTTTCAACATATCTTAGCAGACATATCATCATGAAACTTAACTAAACCTCATTCATATTTCTCAAGTTTAACAAGCTTACTTTTTTTACTGGTCTTATGATTTGATCATCCATTGCCAATGATCCATTAGTTCTTCTCCTTTCTAGCATGAAGAGCAGTCACCATATAATTGTGACCTATTTCTGAAGCACTTTCCTTCACACATCTCTTAAAGTTAGCAAAATTAGTTTCATCTTTAATAGCCATGAACAAGAATTCACTATCTTCATCATCCCCTTATTCAAATTCATCATCAAATATTCTAGCATCTTCTCTAACATAATAACTTTTCTTAATTTTTTTACCTTTTTCTCATATTTTTTGTCATTCAAAGCTTTATTTGGACATCTTGAAGCATAATAACCTATCTTACCATAACTAAAACATTTGAAAGGTAGCTTACCTCTTTATTTACTGGTAACCTTTTTCATTTCCCTCCCAAATTTTTCTTCAACGTCATCAAGATCCCCCTTATCTGATTCCTCAATCTTTCTTTATTTTCTAGCCTTAAACATAGTCTCAAATTTTGCATTACTTGTACCAAATTCTCTTATTTCAAAAGAAGATAAAGCACCATACAACTAATGTGTAGAGTATTTTCTTAAATCTTGAACTTCCTCAATAGCATAAACTTTATGATTATAAGATTTAGGAAGAGTTCTCAATACCTTCTTTACCACTTCTTCTTCTTCAAGATTTCCACCAAGACCTCTAGTGGAATTGACAACTTCATCCACCTTTTGCATGTATCTTGTAATTTTTTCATCTTCAGCATTCATGGGTTCTTTAATGTGATCTTTATATTTTTCATATTATCTTTCTTGACCTTATCATCTCCTTCATAAATACTTTCCAACTTTGTCTAGATCTCTCTAATAGATTTCAAACTCATAAATTTTGCAAGTTCAATATTAGAAATACCACTTAAAACAGAAAAAAAATTATTTACCATTTTTCTCATAGGCCTTGATCTCATCATTAGTCTTTAGACCACCAATAGGCATAGTATATTTAGTCTCAACAAACTTCCAAACTCCAAATCCAAGAGATATTAGGAAACCTTCCATCATTTTCTTCTAGAAGCCATAGTTTGATCCATCATACAGAGGAGCATCCATCTTGTGTGTCATCCTAGATCTACCTCAAATGGTTAATCTTTCTTCCAAGGAACCTTGCTCTGTTACCAATTTTTAAATGTAGACAATACAACTGAGAAGGGGCTAAATAAGTTGTACCTTAAAACTTCAAAACCCTCATAAATATTCAAATCCACATCGACTTAATTAACCCTTAATCTATTAGAATGATTTAGCATGAACGCAAATAATAGAAAGCTAAAACACATTAACACCATGTGCATAATAGAACACCATATTTACGTGGAAAACCCAAAAAATGGAAAAACCATGGTGACGATTAGCTCACACTATAAACTAATTACAACACCAAATATAAAGGGATCACTATCAGAGGGCTCACTACCCATAAGAAAGAAGGGCTCACTACCAAATTACATAAGAGAAGAAAGAAGAATGTTACAGTGAGACATCCATATCAATGCAACAAAAGATTCCACCACAACATCACCAACACATTCGTAGTCTCTTTGAATATTATAGACATCTTCTACTCACTACTTCCAATAGTCTAACTCATTAAGCTTGCATTGCACTTCACAAGTTCACACTTCACAAATTTTCAATTTGTATCACACTCTTCACGACATAATTCTCCATCAACTAATCACTTGTTTATACCTTCTTCAACCTTGAAAACATTCTCCAAGGTTGGTTATGCACCTCAATCATTCAAATTCAAATTAGGCCAAAACTAAGCATTCTCACAGTGGAAAGGAATGAAAGTGGACCACACCACATCTTAACTCAAACCCAAATCAAACATATACACCATGCCACACTCCCACAATGACCGAAGAAAATCCACAATTAGTGTAAACACCCAAGGTCAGTTGAACTAGTGTAAACACAATTAACATTAAGTAAACTCTTCATCAAATACAAAGATGACTCATGGACCACACACAACACTTGAATACAATCTAAATATTCCACAAACACCTTGAAATCCAACAAATTCCTTCACAACAACTTTCACTTAAAGAATGTACACACCCAATACACTTAGACAACCTTCCATATATTGTATCTCAACAAGTCAACTTCTGAAGCACTAAACCATGAACAACTTTGAATGAAGGTAGATATGATCACTAGCAGGACACTTCCAAAATCACTTGATGAGAAACCAAATTGTGAAGAAATGCAAAGAAAAGCCATTTATCCTAGACACCACTATAACATAGTTCACACACAAGTGAACACAACATCTTCTTCACAACGATCTAGACCAAGAAATTCTAGATATAAAACCTCTGAACACCTCTAACTAACATATCTAAACCATACAAGCAGATCTACAACACAGAAAAAATGCATAGCAAATATAGAACACAAGTTATACACCAAAACACCTCTACAACTCATTTGTTTCCTCTTTTATTCAAGTTTACTCAAAAGCACGCGGAAAACAAGCACCAAAGACACATATTAATCATCTTTGACACTTCCTCATCATCCCTATACCAACAAAATCCATAAATAGAAGATTATCAAAGAAACACTAAAGGTTGAAACTAGTAGCACTTACTAATGACAACATAATAAAACTAATCAAAGAATCAACACAACTTCTCAACCATCACCAGTCATCAATGACAACACAATCATAAGCTTGCAACAATATCCCCCAAGCTTTTTGACATCAATGACAACACCAACTACTCATACTCGCAACATATACTTGATAGTAATCTACCTACAATCCTTAAAAAATAGAAATTTTATTATCCCTCATTATCTCATTCATTTTATCTCACTCTAATTTTTTCTCACTCTTCTTATTATTAAAATTATCATTACTGGTATTTATAAACAATTCTTGAGCCTTATGAATGATGTCAATTGAGCACATGGTAGTGCAAAGCTTAATGTCTTAATGAATTGTATATTGTAAAAATGTGTAGATTGCCAAAATAAATATTGGTTCCAATGTATCATGTCATGTATAATTTCCTTTGCTACTATACGCTTCAAAAATATAACGTATATATAATGGGTGTAATCTACAAAGCCCACTAAGGTTTAGAATCCAAGGTATTCCTTTTTAGTGATATAAAATATTGAAAAGTTAATATCACATTAAAATATCATCATAAAATATATGTCAATAGATGTAAGGTCAGATATGAAATTATGGAAAAATATGGCATGATTTATGGAAAATAACTAATGGTTAAGAATGTATAATTAAATAGATGGACTAAAAATATATATTTTTCTTGATGGGTGAAAATTAAAATTCATGCTACAATTTTATAAATGAAGTGTTGAACACTAATCAAACTATTTTACTTGAATCATTAGAAAGTAATAAATATAGTTTGAATTTTGAAATGATGTAAAAAAATTAACTATAGATTTTCATTGTATTTTATGTTTATAGTCTTAAAAAAATTATAATACTATTTAAATTTACTCCTTATAAACTTGATGCTATAATTTAGATTGATAAAATACTTAAGAATAAGGTTAAGTCAGATGTCATTCTTTATATAATAAATTATTTTTTCATTTAATTTTTTATTTCTATTTATAACTTAATACTTTAATGTATGAATAATTTTTTTCCACATATCAATAACTATAATTTTTATAACTCTTAAAAAGATTGTGCTTGAAAAGAAAAATTATTTCAATGAGACATCACCCTTTTATCTTAAAATCTTACAAAAAAAAAAAGATAAAATACATCTTTAAATGGAATATCTTCTCTTGGGGCATCATTTTTTTCTAATAAAATTTAGTATTCTTACTAACAAGACAATCAACCTATTGTTTTGTGCTAATGACTTATTTTTAGTAAAAAAATTGAAAATATAAAGAATAATTAAATGATTATAAATTTATAATTTTGAAATTTAATCTTATAGGTCTACAAGAGGGTATTTCAAAATTTCTTCAAAAATGTTATTTACCCAAGTGTAAGATTTAAAAACTCAAACATTTTGAATAATTTTCTTTGTGTAGTAAATTTGCCTAGAAGTGATGTTATGTATCATTTTTAATTTAGCTAGAATGAATATATCTAGACCATATATTTAACCAATAATTTTTTTAGTTGAAAATTTTTAAGTTGACTTGTGCTAATAACTTCATCTAAAGAGTGATAAAACTTTGGAATTTCACCCTAATGAAAGATTTCTCTAACGCCCTCAACTTCTTCCATGTTATTGATGGTGACATGTGGAAGATAATGTAATAATAATCAAATATTTTCTATACAAATATTTCAATTCATATTCTCTAAAGGACATGGAATTGATTATTATAATCCCTTGCAATGACAAAAATATAGTAACAATGTTGTTCAAAAATTATTATATCACATTCTTGATAGTAGTATAATTAGTACAGGTATTTCTTGAATGTGTATAATAAACCATTTT
The DNA here is from genome assembly GCA_007258455.2 of Sequoia sempervirens. Taxonomy (NCBI): domain Eukaryota; kingdom Viridiplantae; phylum Streptophyta; class Pinopsida; order Cupressales; family Cupressaceae; genus Sequoia; species Sequoia sempervirens. Next base: position 7,410 of record VDFB02086220.1, read on the forward strand.
TTTGGACTACAATTATCCAATTAGAAGTATTACTATCTTTTTTAACAATTTATCCTATAAAATTTATCCCTCAATGATAAAATAGATCTTCAATTTAATTTCTAGTAAAAATTTCTAATGTTGTAAAAATTTTAATAATTTTCAATCTTCAAGGAACCTATCACAAACATCACATATTTTAGTTACCTTTTTCACATTTTTAGAAAAGAATAGTCACCAAAAGAATGCTCTTAGAATATTGAAGGGAGTGATTTTTTCCATGAAATAGCCTCTATAGACCAACATAATGGAATTCATTCAAAATATCTTGAGAGACTATCACACTACTATAAAATTAAAAAAAAAAATCCATGAGTTTACCATTCATCATAGTGTACTTTTGGGCAACAATTTTTACCTTTTTTTATCTATTGACATGAAAACTATAAGGATATCTCATAGTCATCAATTAAAATATAATATTTAAATACACAAAGCCTTCTCTTAGAGAACAAATATTTAGAACACAATTGTTAGTTACAATATTAACAAACATAAGTTATAGGCTTATTTGATTTATTGATTTAGAAAGCCATCAACATTAACTAATTTTGTGTTTCTAATTTCTATATCAAAATTTCGGATGTTGTTTGTCCATTTGTATTTTTGACTTATCAATGAGGTAAAAGTTGTACCAATCATTTAAAAAAGATGATATCTTAGAGACGTGGACTTTAGTGTTTAGAAATACCTTTTGCATTTAGTATGAATAATATTAGATTGTAACTATTTTATGTTAGTTTATAGTTAAATATTTATTCAAATAGGTTTTTCTTTTTTCAAAATTCTTTGTATGGTAAAGATCTATAAAAATTATAGAAAAATTTAAATTTGATATAAAATGTAGTGTAATTTTGGTCATTAGATATATATATTTTAATTAAGTCTTTATGTTATATGATGTTATGCAACCTATTAAATGAATTTAAATTCCCATAATTGAATGAAATATATATTAACAAAAGAGAAAATAACTAGGAAAACAAGAAGGAAAATAAAATTACTACAAATCCAAAATTATTAGAAAAGCCTATATCCTTAAATAAATAATTTATATATACTAACAAAGACTAGTGTTACTAATTTGTTATCATATGTTAAACTTCTATGTGTTTGATTCAAAGAAAATATTTTAAAGAGTATATAAATGTAAAATCTTTATACCACTATTTAAGTATATGTTTAAGTGTTTTTGAAAAGGAAAGAAAACTATTAACATGGCTCCCTACCCTTGACTAAATCATGGGGAAGCTTAATCAAGTATGAAAAAATAACCATGTCATTATAGAAAGGGAAAATAATTTCTTATCCAATTTTTAAATGTTGTAAAGTTAATGCATGCAACTTAATTATAGTGTTAGAAGACCATTATGTTTCAATAAAAAATTTAAATTGGTATAGCTCAAAATAATAATATTTTTATGGTATTTGATTAGACCTCTTTAAGGTCTAGTAGACATATTGACAACATTGATCTACTATGATATAAGATAGGAAAGAATAACCAATTCACCTAAATATCACATAGAATGCACCATTAGGTAATAATAATAGATAGTCTCTTTTTAATATCCCATTTAAATCATAAGATAAATTTAAAAAATGTTTGATAAGGTAAATGGATGCTTTATACCATAATAAAGGGTAAAGGGAAAGACGAATATAAACATTGACAAAAGGAAAATTCATTTTGTCAAGTCTAAATATGACTAAGTGAAAATTATTAATAACAAATTTTTTTATAAAATAAATTTAAATTTTTTAAATATACATTTTTAACTAGATATAAAATATTTTTCATATCTTCTACTTCAAACTTGATTTTTTATAAAAATATTTAGCATATAAGATTCATATAAATTGATGTTTAACACAATTTATTTGTATCTTGTTCTTCACAATCAATCCTTATAAGATTGTTTTATTTCTTCTACCCTATATAGTATTTTGTTTTAAATCTTATTTCTAAAATGGAAAAAAATAAAGTATAATTCTACAATCATAAAATTGTATTTTTATTAAAATTAAGTTTTATGTTAAAAAATTACTAAAGATTTAAATAAAATAAAATTGTGATATTTTGATACTAATCAATATAAATCATTATTATTTGTCATGTTGATTTAACTATATTGACAATGGTAAAAAAAAAATATAAATTGTTCTTAAAAAGATAAAATATGTTGACAGTTAAAATATTATAACAATATATCAATTTTTTCTTCACAATCAATCCTTATAAGATTGTTTCATTTTAAATCTTATTTCTAAAATGAAAAAAAAAGTATAATTCTACAATCGCAAAATTGTATTTTTATTAAAATTAAGTTTTATGTTAAAAAATTACTAAAGATTTAAATTAAATAAAATAAAACTATGATATTTTGATACTAATCAATATAAATTATTATTATTTGTCATGTTGATTTAACTATATTGACAATGGTAAAAAAATTATAAATTATTCTAAAAAAGAGAAAACATCTTGACATTTAAAATATTATAACAATATATCAAATTTAGTTCATGATTATATTGAATAGACTACTAATTTTCTCTATATTATATTTCCTTAATATAATTTAGATTTATTAAAAAAGGTAGTTGCGGACTCATATGTGAAAATTGTGGATCACCTATACTACGTGAAAGTTTAAGAGTAGATGTTTCTAATTATTAACAAGAACATTTTGTTATGATATTTTGCTATCAGGATTCAACCGTGTATTATCAAGAACATTTTGCTTCTCTTTATGGAAGCATTCCTGTCTCCAATGCGACAATTGAGAAAACGATAGGATTGGCAGAGACGTACAAAACAACTGAACTCTTCACATGGAAGTTGAATGATTACCAGTACCTTGCCTCCTACTTTTCTCTGCCGACAGCTATGTCTCGTTCAAGAGTAGGCTACGTGGTTTAACTTAACACCCCTTTTCTTCTTTAATTAATACTATTCTGCAATTTTTCTCCTTTATGCAATTTTCAGTTGAACACCTTATTTCGTTGGCTGTTATTAGTTACTGGGAAAGTACAGTTCAGTATGCAGCTCCTATTTGACTGAAATACAATTGCTTATATTGAGAAAATAAGCAAAATATACTTCACTTTAATAGGGCAAAACAAAATATCTCTTTGTACAAATGCATGGTTTATCTTATAATAGTTTACTTATATATTAAATTCAAAGGAATAGTACAATCTATTGATATATCCCAACCATCAACCTAGAGTTTGTCCGAGTAATCTATAGCAGCCTTTGGCTATGGTAGATCTGCTATACAAAGGATGCAAGTTTTGTTTCTGGTGGGTTGTCCTTGCAGATGTCAAGAAACTCATCAATGCTCGTAAACTTATATTCTGGATAAAGTTTAGTGACCTCCAAATCTTCATCTGTGATCTCGTAGTTGGTCTGATCGCCTTTGACAAAAATACTGTGCAAGATTGAAACGGGGATGTTATCTGGGTGAGGCAAAGCTGCAATAATACGCATTGGAGTTAGAATCTTATGTGGGATTATCATATTAGAGTTAGAATCTTAATTGGGATTATCGTCTTGGTTGTGAATATGAAATATCAACAAGTAATGAAGAATATGTATCGAATGAGTTCATCTTACTTTCTGAGAGCTTCACCATCTCAGCTTCAGGCAAATAGACCCTTTTGAGAGTGCGTCCAGTTTTCGTCTCCCACAGTGAAACAATCTCACTTTGGCTGATCACATTCACTGTTGGCTTGTAAATAACTAGCTTGTTTAGTGTTCTGGGATCATTGGCTACCATTATGTTTAGAGCCGCTATGTCATCTTCTATATTCATGACAGCTGAACAACAACATTAAGAAACATACAAACTATTTAACTCCATTTAAATATCACATACATTGCAATATAACAATACATTGGTACTGTAGGTGATGTTGATCCATCAATAACTAAGAAAACGTGTTAGTTGCTTTTCGACCTACATTATTCTCTACTTAGACTTTATATACCTTTAGTAAAACCATCTCCATATATAACAACTTCCTCTTGTGGTGGTTTTTGACGAGGATGAAGGAAATAGTCCACGAAATAAGCAGCATAGGAATTGGCAGAAACAAAAGTGTATGGAATCCCTGCCTCTTCAGTTGCCCTACGAATGGTCTTCCTAATATCGTTTATTTTCTGAAAGGGAGGCAACGTCTTGATTCTGTCCACTTCGTTGCCAAATTCTGATGGAAGGAACCTCTGTTTGAACCAAAAGAAGAAATAAAAAGTTATTAAAGCGCTAATCACTGCGCCATATTAAAACAATATAAATCATAATCAACATTTAATATGTAAGTTTCTACGTTTATTGAACATGCACAAGTGATTATTTTTTTCTGGATCTGCTGCATAAATTAAAGTACATATTTTCTGTTATTAGACGATTCATCACACCTACTGTAAACAGTTAGTGGGTGGTATTCTAATAGCTGCTTCATAACACTTACTGTAAACAGTGGGTGAATGATAGTTGTTTATAACACCCTCTGTAAACAGTTGGTGGGTTGTAGTCTAACACCTGCTTCAACAGTTGGTGGTTTGTAACAGTTATTCATAACACCCACTTCAACAGATGTTTTTTGTGAGACAGAAATTCAGAAGCCTTTTATACCTTTATATTTCCCGCTTCCTTGATAGCCTTTATAATGTTGAGCTGATCTAAATGCTGGGGAATGCCAACTGCAGATATTACTATATCCACTTGCTTAACAGCATTGACAAGGCTGTTATGATCATCTAAAGATCCCTGCTCCCATCAACAAAAGTGTTTTAATGGGTCCTTCTAGTTAAAGGGCATAAGATAAACACCATTATGAATATGTTTGTGACATTTAAATCACTGACCTGCAGAATGACAATACCATCATCTCTGAACTGTTGGAGTAATTGTGACTTGGACGAATGAGCAGCTGCAGTGGAAGGACGCACAAAAGCAAATGTTGGGTACCCAAGTGAGACACTGGCTTTCGCCATATATTTGCCGATGTACCCAGTTGCTCCAATTATCAATATTCTATTCATCTTCGCAGCCTCCCCTTCAACAAATTTAACTCACTGCAAAGTCATAAACGATTGAGTAACAAATGGATAAGACAACTTAAAATGAAATTTCAAGACGATCTAAACAATATCAGCTAGTTATCTGGATCTCTTCGTAAAACAAAACTGAAACTAAGGCATAAAGAGTTTCTTTAGTGAACACCTTAGAATTTGTACTATCCGAGCTCTAGACTTCAATTTTTGTGACATGAAGGCGATATTTATAGCGGAGGGAGGGAGGGAGTGGGGTTAGAGGGTGGTTACGGCGGGGTTGAGAATGAATTTAAAGAATCAACGTGATTATTTGATGAATAACTATGGCTTCCGAAATTTATGTCGAAACGCTAAATTTTCGGAGTTCAAACAAGTGGATTCGTTTATTTGTTTCGAGCCCGATTGGTTATTTAGTCTGTGAGCTTTGGATCGTACAAGTATTTTAATTTTTAGGCACCAATAATTGTAAAAGTCTGCTTTCAAGCGTAAACTTCGCCTCTATATTCGAATCAATAAGACGTTTCAATAAAGCTTTTGTACTTTGCAATCTGTTCACTAATCAATGAGATGTTTCAAAAACGCTTTTGTACTCGCATTCTGTTTCTTAATAACACGTTGCACTAAAGCTTTCGCGAAATTTTGGGAGATGATTAATCACAATTATAATTTAAATACTGTTTAGAAAGCATTTCTAATGTTCACCCAAACTCACAGTGAAACAACGTGGTAATTTAAAAGATCGGAAGTCGGTGATTAAAGTCCACAATCGTTAGCGTATGTGGAAAAACTAAACACAATTCTTTTTATGCAGATCTTTAATTTTGTTGTTTACCAGGACAGCAGGAGTTAGGCTTTGCTCGGGTTTTGTGTACAGATTGTATGTGTTTATTCGTTTAATTTTTCAAGTATAGTTTTTTATTTATTTATTGTGGTTATTCTGTTTTTAGGTTTTTGACGGAGTGTGGTTTTTTGAATTATTTCATATTTTATTATTGTCAAAATAGTTGGTGTTATTAGTGTTGTTAGTATGAAAGTGTAGGATAATGGTTCCTTAGAAGTAAAGTTTGTTTTGAAATTTTCTTGTGAGTTGTGTCTTTTAGAATGTCTATTAATATATTTTTGTTTATTCTAGAAGTTGATAGCATCTATAAATGATTTGAAATTTATTTAGGAGAATGTGTTTTAAAATATGTTCAAAGAATGGGTCAACAAGGCTTGAGTCTACTTTGATGTTGTTCAAAACCTCATTAAAGGGTTTTTTTATTTTTGGATTTGCTAGGTCGAATCATGCATATGCTATCCTCAAGCATGGCCCTTGATGTATATTGTTCATGTCTACACCATGGATTTGATGCTTGTGTTCTTTGGATTGGTCATCTTCATCTTGGCTTGTTCCTTTCCTTTCATAGGTGACACATTGGAGGATGAGGAGTGCTTGCTTGAGATGGTGGACATCTTGCATGTTATTGTAGGTGTCTAGATCGAGCACGAGAGCATGATAGAGATTCGCACAGTTGCATAGATGGCTATGATGATGCTTGTCATTTCTTGACCATTATGCAATGTATACAACAATTGGGAGAATGTTAGGAATAGGGTGTTGTACATCTTGCACAAGAGATATTTATTTATTTATGTAAAATAAATATTTATTTGTGGTGCATTATAGGATCTATGTTTATTTAGTTTGACCCTTACGACGTTGAATTTCAACCAATACAACCAAACCATTGATAGGATTTTGTTCTTGTTGATCAATATCCATAGGACTCTGTTGAATTGTATCTATGTTCTCATCATCCATGTCAACATTCATCACATCATTCTTTGCAGTTTCGCTAGCTTTGACAAATGCAATATATTGTTTTGGCATGGGGTTGGTAAAGATTTGCAAATATTGGTTAGGAGGGCAATAGACTTATTTCCTTGATCATTAACACCTCCATTTGAAAAACGATTGAAATCAATGAGGTCTTGCACAACATGTTTAAGACGCTTACAATGTTCTGTGTCATGTCCATTTTGTCAGTGATAATGGCAATAAGCATTTGATCTAAAGCTTGGAGGTAAGGGTTTATTAGGATCAGGTGTTTTAACGAGAGGCAAGATGATCATTTGTTGTTTGAAAAGTTGTGGCATTGTATTATGGAGGATATTAGGTAGGGGAGTGAATTGCCTTTTTGGGTCCCCATAGTTAAAGGGTATCATTGTTTTTATGGTAGCAACTTGGGTATCGACATCTCGAGTTGTTTATTGAGGGGGATTTATTTGAAGGAAACCTTTATTTTGTATCCTAAAAGGCTAGTAATTATTTTGGTTTGCGAACTCGAACTTCTTAGTTTGGCTAGAGCTAGATTTTGCATCACAACTACTAACTGAGTTTTGATAATCACAAAGGGTAGTACATAAGTGCATGAGGGAGGGGAATTTCATCATGGTAAGCTTATCTTGTATCTTACTTTTCAAATTCTCTATGAACATCTTTTGAAGGTGAGGGTCAAGAACCTTTTTCATTGATTTGGGAATAAAGCGATTGATAGCATGAAATAAACTCGGTAACCTTTTCCTCTTCGTTTTGCTTACATCTCATCAAATCGGCCAAGATCATTTTAGGAGTCATATGCACTTGGAAATGGTTGATAAATGCCTCAACAAGTTCATTAAATGAAAAAATTGAGTTTTTCGGTAACAAAGGAAACGATTCTAAGGAAGTATCCTTCAAGGATCTAGGGAAAATTTTAGCCAAGAGCTTTTCGTCAAGAATAAAGTCACTACATAAGGTCGTGTAAGTGGAAACATGGTTAGAAGGATCCCATTTCCCCCCATATTTCTCGAATCTAAGCACCTCTACACCTTGTGGCATCGATGTTCGCAATATCTCCAAGGACAAGGGGCTGCTTTTGACATAACATGTAGGTGGGTCATTTTTATTTTGGTTGATAGTGGAAACTTGCTTTTGAAGGGATGAAATAGTTTGCAAAAGTTGGTTTATGAAAGGGTCATTGTTTGTATTGTGAAATGGAGGTGAATATGGTGGAGGTGTGTATGTGTTCAAAGGACAAGTGAATGGAATTCTTATAGGTAGTAAAGTGGTAGGAGATATGATGTGTGATGCCACAAAGGTCATAGTGATGCTAGCAGAAATACCTAAGGAAGGAATCACATTACTAGGAGGTTGCATTGTTGTTGTAACTTGAGGGTTGGTATAGGTAGGAATAGAGTCAATTATTGTGGGAGGAGGAATTTGAATTCCTCCTTGGCTTGTGACATTGTTTGAGAGTAAAGGATAGCTAGTGGTTGAGGTAAGATGTTTCCCAAAGATCTGAACTATGTTACACACAAGGTCAACTTCATCTTCACTTTCAAGCATGTGATGAATGTTATCTATGGTAGGGATGATGGTAGTTAAAATTTTCTCAGTACTTATTCAATTTTGTAGGTTTGTTAATTCTTCATGAATTTGGATTATGTTTCTTAAAGAATACTAGCAACCATTTTTTCAACATGTGTCATACTACTTGAAGGCAAGGAATTGTTAAGGGTGTGGTCCATACCTAGTGAACTAGTGTCAATACTAGGAGTGAAAGAGCTAGACAACCTAAGATCCACGACGATTATGCTATCATGGGATGACATGAGTCTCAAACTTTGTCTCACTAAAGTATTAGCAATAGGACACCAAGTAGAAAATCTTATACAAGGGACAATCAAGGCAATGCAAGATGCAATGAATGCAATGAAATGAATGAAACAAAAACTCTGTAAATTGAAACAGAAAGTTATCAACAGCAAACAGAAGCTCAAAAATAGAGTTTTGAATTGTGTAAAATGCAATTTAAAATCTGCACTGCGACTAAATCACCTAGAGGGGTGTAATAACCCCTCTGCAATTTGTCTTGACCATGAAGCCATATGTGAATTGGTCTCTCCTTTAGAGATAATTGTTTGATAGCATGCTGTTAAAAAAAAAGGTGATTGATTAGTGCCCTCCGTATTGGCCCTTCTGGGCGTTTAAGTAAGGAGTTGTTTGTGAGTCTGTTGTTGTTTGTATTAGTTTGAATGGTTTTGTTTAATTGGGTAATTAATTAAAATCGAGTACTAAATAATTTAAATAAACTAAACTTGAATATTATAATTAAATATTTTCTTATTATTAGACGTTATAATAATATAAAAATAAACAAATTATTCAAAATATAATTTTAATATGAAGACAAAATTAATAAAGAGGTGGATAACTGGAGTGGGTAAGGAAGTAATTGATGGTTACACTCTTAGTGGAGAAAAATATGGGAAGTTACACTCTTAGTGCAGCATGCATTGGGTGCATGTGGGTTGGGCGGAGTAATTAGAGGATCTCAACTGTCCCTTTTCAGGGGGGATTCAGTTCATTCATTCGGGGGGATGTTACTGTGTAGAGGAGGTCTACGAATCTAGACACCATTCCAAGACTGCATACTGTGACGATGTAGGAGGTTAAAAGGAAAGGAGATCAATTACAGAAAAATGGAAGAGCGAGGGATTTCAACAGCAGGTTGCGAATGGTGAGCTTTGCTCCAAACCCCACTCCGGCAAGCTCAGGAAAGATAGGTGCCCTATTTATCTTCATTTTAAAATTTGTAGATATGGAAATGGATCATTCTTAATCTGTAATTGACAAAGTACATGATGTTTTTTCATCATATTCATTGTTAGTGGTTGATATTTGAGTGATTGCTCTGTGAGTTGTTTTCCAGCGACCTCTTCTTATTGTCAAATAATGCAATCAATGATAACGATATACATAGTTTTATGTGTAATTAGTGTCAATGGTATTCGATAAATTTATATCCTGTGCAAGTGAGTGAACCTTATTCTACATGGCAGTTCAGTAATGTTCCCAATACGTTTTCTTTCCAAATGTGCATTCAAATAGGCTCTATATATCGGTTAAGGTATTCTCATTGAGTATGTTCTAACAGTTCTGTACATTTTGGAATGTTACCCATCACCAGATCAGTCACATGACACAACATATAAAGTCCCACTGTTGTGAGGTTACCAGTGGTGAATGTGTTTTCCCTATTTTCCCACATTGTTATGAACTTTTCTCACTATCGATTTTCTATGCTATCAAATTTGTCAACCAATTTGTCCGGCTTGTATGTGCTTCCACGTTTTGCATGCATGACTACCAGAGTACTTGCATTCTCTATACCTGAAAAAATAACCCTTTATGTTATGTTTTGACGAATGAACGTATCATGTTCTGAAGTGCTTGCTTTGGCACAAGATGGTTGGACGCTGGCGAATATATTAAGGTCCGTCTTTAAGCCTGCCAATTGCTTTTGCTTGAAATGGTTTTTTGATGAAGCCCTTTCAATAAATTCATATTGTGCTTAACCTACAATCACCTTATTTTAGAAAACACTTTTCTTGGGTTTTCATTCGCCAATTTGTTTTCTGTAGATTTAGGGAAGGAGTAAATGAAATTCATTTAAAATAAGTGTTAAAGGAAAAAGGTATACATGGTCTGCTCCTAGTTGTGGTTGCGATGGCTCTTTATTTCTAAATACTTTAGATTGACACCGTACGAGTTATTGCAAATAAATCATTTGATGTTTGCAATAAACTTGAATTAGCTGCAACACATCAATTCCCCTCTTCGTGAGTATCAATTGGATGATCATTCTCTATTAATTTAAATGTTCTTTTCCTTTATTTACTCCATCCTTGATTCATGACTGACCAAGTGTTATCAACATTCTTTTGGTTCTTATCTGCCAACTGCAAGTTTTGAGATTTTAATATGAGAATGATTTGTTTGAAGCCTAAGTTTAGGACCAATGTCTGGAGGTGTCTCATAGAGACTCAATACTTTTTTCCAGGTCTATTTAAGATAGGTGAAAGAAATGCCATGTTTCCTCCTGCATTGAATGCCTTGTAATTGAAATCAAACTTGCCCGAGTCTGTCAAGTCAATGATTTTTAGTCTCTGAGCTTTTGTGATAGAGAAACTTGAAATCACTTAATGATTTGACCAATGACACCTTGTTCTTTTTCAGTTTCATGGAAGTTATATTGATTTGGGTTCTATCCAATCAGAATGATCATTGGGGGTCTGTTAGTTCAGCGTTGTGCGCGTAATCTCTATCTGAGGAATTCACTTAAGTTAAAAGCTTAATTTACTCCTAACATGAGACTTTTAACCATGCTCAGTCGCGCCATATTGAGGGTTGTAATTAAGTACCCTGGTAGAGTTAGTTTAAGTGAAATTTGTAACTTATTACTTCTTATGGCGTCATACGACCCATCAAACTGTGTCAATTCTTTGATAGGTTTTGACTTTTCCATGGGTAACTCGCCATAATGGAGGCTTGTATGGCGCCGACACTTGAACATATCAGGAAGTTTTAAGAATTACATAACCTCTGCTGACAATCTAACACAACAGCTACACTTGAACATAGAAGGAGTGGACGCTTAAATAACCTCTCTGATTCCATTGCAATATGTCACAGCGGCAGTACTTGAATATGGTAGAGTGTATAGAATTAAATAACTTCCTTCCACATTGAAATCTCTCATAGATGCTATGCTAGAACAATGAAGTCTGTAGAGGTTTAAAATTACCTTTCTGATTCCTTTGGCAACTTGTCACATCTGTGGCGCTTGAAAATGGAGTGTTGTTGAGGTTTAAATAATCTCCCTAATTCATTAATAATCTATCTTAGTTGAAGTGCCTACTCCAAACGGCTTAGAAGTTCATCTATGTATCGAAGTTAGAGGAGAGATTCAATTTGATGTTTATTGAGTTTCATTTGTAACTTGAATTGATTCTTGTAGGTGGTGTTGGCCAAATGGTTATCTGAGGCATAGTTAGAATGATTGAGTCTAATACACAATAAAGTGAACTACAGTGGAACCAATAGTCTGCAAGCAATTTTTGAGCCAGTGACCTTGTCTTTAGATTCCTCCATTGTTTAATATATATGATTGGTGGTGTATATGTCGTGCATGCGTTGGTTTTCTGGTTGTTATAACAGTTACATAACTTTTGACTATGACATACCGCAAGTATTTTGTCATCTTGTTTAAACGTTATGAGATTTTGTCTTAAATAAAGGAGGAAATTTACTAAAATAGAGAAAGTTAGATTATGACTTTAGAATATTTTAGTTTATGATAATTTAAATGGACCTTGGAGGGATAATCTTTTCCCATTTTTGAATTAGTTGAGTTGTGAACTTTTCCATATTGAGATCATATGATATTATTATTAATTTTCTTATGCATAAGAATGCTTATAAAAGGATTTAGGGAATATTGTTGGGAGTTAGGATTATATTATAGATTTTGCACTTAGAAATCAAATCCTCTCTCTTAGTGTCTAGTTGACCACTATTTGGAAATGTAGAACATGAGCATATTTTAAATTATAGAGATTGATTAGTTAATTTATTTGGAGTTATGCATTGGAAGGTTTAATGTTGAAAGAGTAATTTAACAGTGTTTAGTATATTTGATATAATAGGGTATTTTTATTCCAAAGTCGAAGTTTGAAATTTAGAAGTGAAACTATATAAATTAGGAACATTGAAAGCCAAGTTAGGAATATCTAACATTTTATACCACATTCATGTACCTATGAGTGTTTATTAAAGATGGTTATTTAGTGTATTCTTGTGGTGAATTTTGTGTGTAATTTTGGAGTTTATGATGAATATATTTATGGAGGTTGTTTTTGGCTTTGAATTTGATGTTGATTTGAGATCAAGTTTTGTTGCCACCTTGTAGGAAAACCCTTGCTTTTAGTGATTTATCAGTCTTCCAGAGAAAAGGGAAAGAAAGGTGTTGCTTTATTATTGTCTTTCACTTTTGGTTCTTTGTGAACTATTGCTCGTATGATCTATTTGATGTTATGGGTTTTAGCCATGCACTTGAAAATAGATTTGTTATGAAGATTTTGTGTAGGATGGTGTTTGCCTTGCTTAATGCAATTTATCATGTGGCTTTATATGTTGTGCATGTGGGCTTACCCTGATAGTGTCTTTTGAGTTTTTGTTGTTCATAAGGGGAGTGGCTTTCAATGGGGGCCGAGACCCGGAAGTGGTCTCAGGGTAACTCATTGGAAGTTTATTAATCAAGTGAAAACGTTAATATTTAATTAGGGGTTTTGGATAGAATCACACATTAACAAGATATAAGTGAATGCCTCACTCATGGCTCAAGTGCTTGTATGGGCTTGAGATGAGTTGAGAAGGCCTGGAATGGAAAAATCATTGTTTTGTCCTTATGAAAGATAATCGATGCCGCATTGGATTGCATGTGGGGCCGGGTTTCGTAAGAGGTCACCAGGGTAACCCAAGTTGGGGGCCGAGGCCTAGGAAGATTAGGGTAACCCATGCAACATTGCGATGACACTCTTCCTTAAACAACCAAGTATGCTTTGTTTCCCTCTATGATATTCTTGAACCTTTGGAAGCACATGTTGGCATTTTTATGTTGATGCTTTATTGGTTATTCCTTATGTTGGGCACATCTTGTGTTGGTTATATCTTGTGCTGAGATTGCCATATGTTATTGTGGATCTTGTTGAGAAGTCTTGTATCCTTGTTCTGTATGATGGCTATTGTTGGGGATCCTTCTTGTCATCTCTTAGCACAGGGGGTGGGCCTTCGGGTCCACGTGGTTGGGTGGAACGTGCTATGCACCCCATTGGGTCCCTTGTTATCGATTGAGAAGTGCAAAATTGTACCATGCAGTAACTCCTAAATTGTATTAGAGTTGGATCCAGTATTGCAGCTTTGTACTCCTTCATTTCAAATGTATCATTCTATTTTATTGTATCTTCCCATTCATGTTGGGAAGCGGCATTGTAATATTGTAACCTTTGATTAATGCGTTGATCATGTTAATGTTATTTTATGGTTACTGGTGTATACTTACCATCCATGTGACGTAATAGTGTTGTTGTAAAAAGTAATGCAGTCTTGTAAACCCGAGGGATTTGTTATATGAAGTTCATATTTAGTTTTCATTTCATATGGTATATGATTATTATGATGTATGTAAGTACTTTAAAAAAAATTGGTGCTATAATTGTTATATATATTAATATCCTTTGAGGTTGCTTGGCGGGGCATTACAAGGGGTGTATGAGTCCCAGTGAGGGGTTTTTTCACAAATTTCAAAAAAAATTGAGTGATTTTTTATGCTTTTTAGTTTAGATGATTTGTAAACTAAATGTAAATGTAGATTTCATATAATATTCAACGATGCTAGATGCCAAAAATGCAACCTATATGCACTCTCACTAATGCAAGATTTAGAAACCCTAGATGCAAATTAACTAATGCAATATTAATGCAAGCTAGATCTATGATGATAATGCACTCCAAATTAAAAATGATGTGTTCTAAATGTAGGTTCACCAAAAAGAAAAGGTGGAAAATTGTTGCTTCTATGCTTGGGAGATAGAATAACAATCTTCTTCACTCTTTCATTCAAGGAAAACACCAGATATCTCAATCTAAGGTATGCAAAGGAGAAAGAGATCTTGCAATAGGGTTTTTCGAGGGTATGATTAAACTAAAGAGTGTTTCACCAGCAAGCTAGGGCTTGGAAAGAATAGTGAAATGCATGACCTAATGCTTAAACCTTGTACAATGAAAAACTTCACTAAATGACCAAAAAATGTATGTAAATCATAACAGAAAGTTGAGAGATCAGAGGTGTGCACCTGGAAACCTATAGAGGCCTGGATGAAGACATGAAATGCTAAAAAAAATGAAATTAATGCCTGCTAGGACTCATACGCGAGTTTCGGCAATTTAGTCCCAAATTAGGGGGTTTTTGGGAAGGAACAAAAATCTGGCAGAGATATGTCTAAAACTCCTGAAATCTACAATTATGGTCCTATATTGGAACTCATACACCAAAAGTTTCATATCAATCTAGTTTGAATTTTTTGGAAATTCAAAGTTAGATTCTTCTCTTCAATGTCTACTATGTCCTTTCCACCTGATTTTTGGGTCTGAAACTTTGATTTGCAACCTGTAGATGTCTTTCAATGATCTTCAATGCAAGGTGACAACTTTGAAAATTTCTAACACTTGACAAATTTCCCCAAACTTCCTCTTCAATATGTCTTCAACTTATATTTGTAAATCAGAGACTAAAGAGAAGGAAAATGTTGTTTTGTTAGTAGAAAGGGGTTTTTGGTAATCAAACCTTGAAATGAAATGAAATAGAAAAGGAGAATGATGAATGAACAAAACATAATGTTACAACTCACCAAACCCTAGCAATAAAGTGTTGCAAACATGTATGAAATGGCTCCAATGGACATAGATCTTGAATCTTGATTGAATGTTGTAAATCTTGAATTGAATGCTAGCTTGAATCATAAAACCCTACATCATAATTTTTAGCTCAAAAACAAACATGATGCATGATGACTTTGACATGATGCTTGATGCTTGAATAATGCTCTAAAACACTTGATAAACAGATCTTGAAGGCTCTTGAATTCTCTTGTAAACTCTTGAATTCTTCCTTGATCACAAATTTACTAAAATGCATGAATACTTGAAAGCTTGTGGTGAAAATGAGTGAAATAACCTTGTATTTATGCTTGTTTATGCCAAATTTCTTGAAATTACAACACTACAAGCCGACATCAAATCTAGGAGAATAAAATCTTTCCAAGAATTTAAATTAAATTTAATTTTGGGCCACATGGGACTCATATGCCAAAAGTGGTGTATGAGTCCCATTAGGCTTAACTATGAGACATATTTTTCAAAAATTCTTAGAATGATGCAAAAATCCAAATTAGGGCCCTAAAACCTAGGTGGAACTCATACGCCCAAGGTGGAAAATGAATCATAGATCACTAAATTTGAGCCACACAACCTAAAAAGACATGAAAATTATGATTGGTTGTTGATTTATGTTGGGATTATCCTTAAAAAGATGCATTAATTAAGGCTTGTGGATGCAAAACAAAGCTAAATAAGGCATAAAGAGGCCCATTTATTTTTGAAAACCCTATAAAAGTGTGGAAGAATGGTACAACACTCTACAACACCTTAAATAAGGTACAATTAAGTTCATTTAGCTCACAAGGGCTGAAGACCTAATGTGAATGTGTCAAACACATTACAACACTAAATCAAGGAAATATTATGCTTAATTTAACAAGGAGGGCCCAAACAAGCAAGGAAAAGTAGAGGGATACTTTTTCCATTGTCACAGCTACAATTTCCAGTATGGAACTTTGACTGTTTGTCTCATGTTCTATTTCATGAAGGAAATGCTCGGTTTGAAGAATGTGGTCTAGAGAAAGGACATTCCTATTGCACATCAAATTAGGGATCACATGTGCTACTTTGAGGATACCAAATAATGTGATACAATTTTTTGGAGATTCTTCAAAACGTTTCAAAATGAAATGCAAAAGAGGGATAGGATCTACCCTCACAAGTTGTGGAAAGATACAAGAACAATATAACCTTTATGGTGGATAAAGATAACTATTATATGGAGGAAGAACTGCATGGATAACAAGTTTTCCCTATGATATTTCTAGACTTGAATAGATTGCATATGCTAACATCTTCTCAGCAAACATAAGGATCCCACTGTTGAAAGGTTTTGCACATATGATGAAATAACCAACAAGAAAATCAAGAAAAATTAGAAGAAAAGATGGAGAAGAAGTCAAATGTGGAGAAAATGATGTTTGAATTGAAAAAGGCACTCGGCACTTTTGAGGGTCTTTTAGAAGGATCACAAGCTCCTAGAAGGACAAGTAGATCTACCTTTGTCTTTTCTATAGGTTTTGGACTAGCTCAAACACCTCTTAGCAAAAGTAGGGTTACTACTATAGCATTGACACAACTAAGACTACTAAAAGGAAGAAGCATATACCTAAGAAGCAGGAAAAAAGAGGAAAGATTAATCCTATGAATTTGATTGATGATGAAGAGGAAGAAGAATTATTACAATATTTTGTTTTAAGAAGGGTGAAAAGAACAAGACAAGGAGAAGAAGAAGTTCCCTTGTACAAGAAGAAAGGAAAGGAGAATTCTGAGAAGAATCCTCTAGTCAAGCATGACCCTCTCAATTTTGGTGCAATCTACAATGGAATTGTTAAATATGGTTTATTGGATAATACAATGGATCTACATCTGGATGTCTCTCTGAAAGACAAGAAGAAAATTGAAAAATCAATCATTGAATATATGTTGAAGCAAAACATTCCCTTCAATGACATTATCGATAAAGCTCTAGATAGCCTAGCTAAGGCTGTAAGACAAAGAAGAGAAGATGCCATCAAGGCTGATCAAGAGCTAAAATTGCAAGAAATTCACAAATTTGGGATTCCTAATTCTCAAGAATGGATTTTTTGATGAGCATAGATGAAGATGTTAAGGAGAAGATTTAGAGTAAAATTGAGGAAGCTACATAGAAAATTATTAATGAATTGCAAAGTGAAGTAGATTTTCATTCAGAAATGCATGATATTGATGCACAAGCACCCCAAATGAACAAGAAACTAAAAATATACCTCTTTCAGAAAATACAAATGGGAAATATATATTTGGTCAAGGACCCTCCCGACTTCAAGTAGAAGAAGATATCCCTGTTGTGCACAAAATACAATAAGTTTCTAGTATGGAGATGGAAGATGAAGAATAGAATAATAAGAAAAATAGAATTTAGAGAAAAATGATAAGCAAAATGGGGAGGTTGCTCCTCTAGAGAATACTGGTGTAGGAAATCAAGCTGAAGTGGGTGCTCCTCCTCTAAGGAATTTAGGAAATTATGAACAGATGAGAGAGGATAATCTTAAAATAGTTCAAGATGCAAAGGAGAAGATAGTTGAGAAACAAGATGCTTTTATGGATATAGGTCAAGGTTTCTCATCTTTGAATTCTTTCAAGGACCTAGACTAGGGACTTAGATGTAGTTTCAACCTATGGTAACACCCCAACTACTACAGATTCCTAGTCATGAGAGACAAGTTGACTTGTCAAACATTTCTCCCCTCCATAAATTACAACTTGTTAATATTTCACATGCTTCTGCAAGTAATGAGATTCTATAGGAACATTTGAAGAAAATTGGGGGTGATCCCACAAAATTAGTTTACAATTTTTGGCCAAACTCAACACTAAACTAATTTTTTCTAACTAAATCTTCACTTTTGGGAACCTATAGCAGCTAAACCATGAGGAATTTGAAGATGGTGCAAACTAGTGATTTGTGAAATTTTGTTTGTATATTTTAAATATTTTTTTTCAAAAATTTTGGAATCATATTGCACTTCTTTTTCCATCTCCTTCAAAAACTAGTTTTTTTCAGTAAACACCGTTTTTAAGGAGTGATGCTCATCATATACAACATAATTTTTTTTCCATGAAGGATAAAATTCTATATATTTCGAATTTAGATTTGTAACTATGATATCTAGTGCTTTTATTTGGTTTCATAGCGTTTTATTGAATATTTTTTCCTTAATCAAGTTTCGAAGTCAAACCAATTACAATTCGACATAGGTGAACCGTATACAACATAACTTTTTTGTATGTATCAAAATTCAATTTTTTTTGTTAGATTAAGGACTTCAATATCTAATACATTGATATTTTTCAAAAAAAAATGATAGTCTGCTATTTTTCCACATGTGCAGAACAAAGAGCTTGATTTTCGATGAAAAGCCTATGTTTGATCAAACTAAAAAAAAAATACATAATAAAACCAAATCATATTAAAATTATATTTGTTGGATAGCTCATTCTAAGGATTACCATCATCCAGTTGGTTTTGTGAAACTTGTCTCCTCCATTTTTATCCTCAACTTGAGCTTCAAAGGGAAAAATTCTGGAGAAATTTGGTGCCAGAGGGGGAGAAGGGGGGAAAAGGAGGGTTCGAATGAACCTAGGTTCAAGCGAACCCCCCTTTCCACTAAGGTTTCCTTTATTTTTCATTCAATGAAATGTGGAAAATGGTGGGACCCAACATTAAATAGGTTCGCTCAAAGGGGGGTTTGAGCAAACCCCCTTTGGGTTTACTCAAACCAAAAGTTCATTCAAACCCCCAAAAACCAAACTTTTCTCCATGGGGGTGTTTTTTGCAATTTTCTTTCCTCACTGGAATTGTAAACCAGTTTTATGGGTTTACCCCTGGATTAATGGATGATGTTGTGAATATTATTCAAGAGGGTTTACCAGAGGTAAACATTGATGCTTCCTTGGCTTCGAAATATAAATTGAAGTTGTTGATGAATTATTTTAAGGATCATTCTTCACACATTGAGCATAAGGAAAAGAAAGAGGCCCTGAGGAAGATAACTAATAAGAGAATGGTTGAAGCATCTGATCAGTGTGCTAATACACAATAAAATAAAATAAAACATAAATATGTTTAAGGATTGTGTTGATGAAGTAACTACACTTTATCAATTTTGTTTGAAATGGCCAAGCTAGATACCAAGAAAATCAAAAGTCAGATTCACTCCATTGAGTCTCAAATTAATCAATTGGTCGAGACATGATTTGTCAAAGGATAAGAATGAATCAATAAGAGCACAAATAGAGAATGTTCTTTTGTAGTTCTTTGCTTTAGGATTAGAGAGAGAAAATAAAGAAGTAATTTAGTTAACTAAGGGAAGCAATCAACTCGATACTTGCTTCATTATCTAGGTTGCTTACTGAAGTAGAAAATGTTGAACAAAAAATGAAGGCTCCAAACAATGTGGAGGACGCTGAGGATTTGTGTATACAATTTGAATGTCAAAATGATATTCTCACCTCAACAAAAGAAAATTGGAGTGAAACTCTAGCCTAACTTAAGGTTATTTTACAAGAATATTCTACCTTCTAAAGTTGCAAAGGTGTAGATAAGAAAATTTTTTCTTTGTATAATATTGCAGAGGATTGCAATATCATTTTTTCATTTTCTTTAAAAATATTTTATACATAGCATGATCCAATTTGGGGCATCTCTTTCTCAGGGGGAGTAATTTATTTATAGAAATCATCCAATAAGGGGGATTTCATATAATTTTTGGGCTATTATAAGTAGAATATATTATGCCCTTTGCCCTTTATGTCCAAGGGGAGAGAAGACTTGTATATAAATGAGTGTTTTCATCAATTACAAAGGGGGAGATTGTTGGAAATATGTGTTGTAATTGATGTCAACTCAAGATGTGTTGTCATTGATAGTTGATGTGTGGAGATATTTGTTGATACAAGTCAATAATGTAGTATGAGGAAGATTGATGATCAATCTAATATCTAAGTATGTTGTAGAGGTGGGTACACTTGTTCCAATATGTTTCTAGTATTCCTACATTGATAGCTTACCAATTTTTTATACCACACTAAGAGATAAGCTATAGATTTTTTGATAAGGAAATCATAGAGTATACTCTAAGACAATTTCATGATGCTTTGATCTACATCATTCCATAGAGAAAACTTTTTCTTTTGGTTCAAAAGATAATATGGTCAATATGTTAAGGTTTTATATCCAATAATTCAATCCATTACACCTTATGTAGTGAAAGATATATAAGTAACAGTGTTCTGGTATGTATTTTTGTAAAGTGTTGATGAAGGCCTGTTGGAATGCTTTGCATTCCTACATAGTGATAGATATGGTTGTGTAGACTTAGGTATATGTTAATAGAGGTATAATATCTCTTCCATGTAATTCTTAGGTGTTTTGGTGTACACCAATACAATATGTTATGTTTTGAAGTGTTACAATCTATTTGGAATGCTTTCTTTTCATCAATTCAATTTGTTTCTCTTCTTGTGCCAACATATGATGATCAGTTTCTTTAGGAGAAGGTTGAATAAATATTGTTTATAGACTACATTTTCCACTTCTTGGTTAGCATGAAATTTTTGGTCTCTACCCGGTGGTGTAAAGTTGAACGGTTGGCAGTTTTGGTAGTGTTGTTGATCCTGATTAAATTTTTTTCTTTGGAGGATGTGTTGTGATGATCTTTGGTCCTATTATTCCATGTGTAGCCTTCAACTCATTTATCTTCATAATATATATGTTTGGATCTGACCTATGTTGTATCATACATTTCATCTAAAGTTCATCTTGGAGCCAACCTATTTGAGGTTTTAAGTTGTTTTGAAAGGTATTTATAGAAGAAAAAAATCATTTATGAAGGTAAATGAGGATAGTGAATTAATATTGGGTAGTATGTTAAAAATGAAGTGTGTTAATTCAATATGATGGAGTAATTGTGTGAAAAAGGGACTACAACATCAACATATGCTGGATGCTCCTCTATAGCAGTTCATATGTATGTCTTTCATTATATTTTTATGTATCCTACTCTAAGATAGTGAGTCTCAGTAGGTCCTTGTATCTTCCCCTAAGGTTGTGCAACTTAGTCTGGAAGTCTTTAGGCAATGATCCTTAAACAACATTGTAATTTTTATAAGCAGTGAGCTTGATATATTGTGAGTTAACTCTCACCATGGTTTTTCCCTCATTGAGTTTTCCATGTTAAAATCTCAGTGTTCTTGTGTGGTGCATGTATTCATTTCTACTCTTCCTTCAATTAATGTGTTTTGATGTTTAATCTACAAATGGAAATGTTTAATTTTTAAGTATATTCAGATTCACATCCCCCCTCTTAGCATTTTGGTGTGTTCAACAAATTGGATATTTTCTATGTGGGTTACATAGGAAAAATATTTAATAATGGGAAACATAGTACCAAAAATTAAATGTTAGAGCTAATTTTTTTGTGTACTCATAGTTTTGAGGTACATGTTTTTACCTTACCACTTAATTGATTTTTGTGAGCTTGATTCTATAAAATCAAGCACATATTTAGTGCTTAAGGTTGGATAGTTAGATTTTTTCTTTTCTCTCATTGTATTAGCATCTCTTTTAAAGAGTGCATATGTGGAGCATGGTATGCCATGTACATGGATACCTTCTTGGAAACATAAAGAATGTGCTAGAAGAGCTTGATGTTTTAGGAGTATTCATGGTGATTCTCTAAGTGTATTGTAATATTTTCATTGCTAAATAATACATTTAGTATGGAAAGTTTTGGAGGTTGGGTTTTTCCCTCTTGAGGATTTTCCAGTGGTATATCTTGTGCTATCTTGTTGTATTTTTTTTATTTTTGCATGTGTTATTTTGTAAGCTTGCTTATATTATTTTCTCTCATGGGGTTTTGTAAGAAGTGATTTGATCAACCCACAATATTTTTCTAACAAGGAGTAGTGGGTGGGTGAATAGTGATGAATAGTGATTTTATCAATTAAATAATATAATATTTTATAGATTAAATGGTTAGATAATCAACTAAAATGATGATCTATCAATTTTAGGTTTGTATATTTTCCCATCTTTAAGATGTGAAGTAGAATCATTTCAAAGAAGAATATGGTTTGATTAGTGAAGATTCCCAAATCATTTAAATTAAAAGTAGGAGGAAGGATTATGCGAATGATTATGCCACCTTGAGATGATAGATGGGTTTGTGAGAATATTTGTTTTCTTTCAAAATGGGTGAAAAGAAGCTAGGTTGACGGGATATAAGCAATTAAGGGATAGGAAATGCAAGGAATGAAGGGATAATGGATCAAGGGATCAAAATTTCTCATTATGATACATTGGATTGAGCATTATTTTCTCATACTATACTATATTTTATGCATTAAGGTATAAAAGAAAAGGGTGATGATGATTCATATATATAATAAAACAAGTCACAAGAAACCCTAAATGGTAAAACATCATGATATCATTATGAAAATAGGCTACAAGGATTGATATAATTTCAAGACCAAAATATAATGCAAGAATTGGGAATGGTATATCTTGATGATGATGATTGGATTCTGATCAAGGGTTGTAACAAGGATAGGAACAAGACCAAGGATGTGATTGGAGAATTTTATTATATTTCTTTTGAAATATTATATGTATTAGACTTGCTTACGATTTTTTATTGCTAAGAGTGTTGGACTAATGGGATGAATCACATTATATTATGTGGAGGCAGACAATAGATAGATACCAGTGACAAGGGATTATGGGATGAAGGGATGATGTGGAAATGATATTAGTGATTGCATATGAAAAGGATGGAGGAGTTTGAAATTGATCTCTAAGGACTAGGCCATTATCAGTACATGCCTCACTATATATATGTTGCTTTTGAGGAGGCCATGGGATGTGTATAGCTTAAATAGGGAAAGAGTGAGCTAGTCACTAATGAAGATAGGGGATGGTAAAATAATTGTATGGAGGATAGTTTATAGAGGAGATTTGGATGGGTGATTATTATGAAGTTGGAGTATATAGTATTAATATTATGAACAAATAACATGGAAGGATTAGAGGTGATGGAGGATTAAGGAATTCCCCTAGTGTTTGGTGTGATTAAGTCCTAAAAATACTATGGGAAAGTCTACCAAATTTATGTGAAATGGTAGGGGATTGTGTAGGTAGTTAGGGGATAGGTTAATGGTTAAAGGTAGTAAAATATTTTTGGATAGATGATGGTATGCACAAGGGGGGTGAACTATAGAAAATATAAGATTTCAACTATCCAAATTATGTGTGAATAATTTTTCCTTATCATTATTACAATAGAATGGAGGGTGGATAGATGAGAGAGGATGTGATACAATATTTATATGAGGATAGAGGGATAGGTAGAGAGGATGAGGATGTAATGGATGAAACTTTCACCTAACTTTGAGGGTGCAAGTAGATGGGGATATTAAATATGAAACCTATTTGCTATATTTTTATCACAATACTTGCACAAGACACCCATTTTCCAAGTTTTCACCACTAGAAAAAGTATTTATCTTTGATTTTATTTTTTATGTTTTTCAATTATTTTATTTTATTTTAATTTTTCTATATAGGATAGCATAGATGAATGTGGATAAGGATGAGTAGATTGGGAATATAGTTGATGAATCAAGCATGTATTTCCATATGAAGGTAGGGAGAGACTATTTGGAATTACTATTATAGATTGGTAGAAACCTTGGTGATTTCTAGGTGGGATTCTCTAGAGGAGGAAGATTTTCTAATAGTGTTGGGATGATAGGATGTTGAATTGATGGGAATGACTAGTAGGTTGGAATGAAGATAGGTGGACTATGCAAAGAAATAATTTGTTAAAGATATTTGATGTTATATGTCTAGTTTGAATGAAAAGCTATGAGGAAAATTTTGTTGTTAAACACCTGAAATACTAAGAGGGGGGTGATTCAATATTCCTTGAAATTCATTAACTTCATCAAATTAAACATGCATTCTAAAGAATCTCATAAAACCTATAGAAATGGAAAGGAACAATTAAAGAATGCATCACATCAATAAACACAAGAACACTTGATTTATGTGGAAAATCCTTGAAAGGGAAAAACCACATTGAGAATTAGCTCACAATTATTATAATCAATTACAATGGATTTATGGAATGGTGATCTCACTATCTAGAAAGAATGGCTCACTACCAGAGGCTCACTAACTAGAATAGAAAGAGATAGAAGAAAGGGTGGCTCACTACCAAGGATGAACTACTAACAATGCATCTACAACATGTTCAAGGCATAGTTCTAATTAAGCCTAGAAAATAGACTTTACACACTTCATACTTCACCACTATCACCTTTCACACTTCACACTACATCAGATCTCAAACACTCTTAATTACATTCAATACTCTACATCACAAAATGAATTAACCTTGTATATATACTGCAACCAGCCAAAATATCAATTAGGCCAACCTAATTAGATAAAATGTGTAGCACAATAACTTTTTGATACAAATCTACAACACAAACAATTTATGGATGGTAAAACATATGTACCACACCAAAATAGATTGGTATAACCTATAATCACTCCCATGATTTTTCTCTATACACAATTCAACTCACCATGACCTAAAAACCTTTAGGTTGGCACCACTAGTGAAGCAACAATTGAATGAACCAACTATTAATTCATAACTTAGCACGAGGACCATCAAATCACTTGTCACTTGGAGTGCACACATATATAACACCTTCCAACAGTTCCTCAAAATCATGCAACATAATATTCATCTATGGTGGAATGCAAACTGTAGACACTAAAAATTGTCCTAGGCCTATGACTCTTAGATTCTCCATCAATTCCCCTTTTGTCTTTGATAATTAAATAATTTTAATTATTTAATTATTTTCCAAAGTCATATGTCTTCTATTAATTAAATGATTATTAATTATTTAATTAATTCATTTCTATCTTTATTCCTCCCTGATTAATTAAATAAATTTTATTTATTTAATTATGTGACTAATTAAGTCCTCTTCTTTCTAAAATTAAATAAATTCTAATTTATTTAATTTTTGTCCACTTTCCACTATAATTAAATAATTCTTTGTAATTATTTAATTATTCATTAGCCTTTTCTCTCATAAATTAAATAAATTTTATTTATTTAATTTGGTTCACTCTCTTGAATTTTGAATTAAATCATTATTTAATTCAAAATGATTCATTTTCTCACATTCCTCTATAATTAAATAATTATTCATTGGCCACCTAAATTAAATATTTTTTATTATTTAATTTCTCCTATCACCTCTTTGTTCATGCCAATCTTATCTTTCACATCAAATCGTATCTCTTGACATATTATTTAATTTTAGCCCTTGATTGAATTATTTTATAATTCAATCTTAGCCATTCATTTCTTGTCATTGCCCTAATTTTTCCCTAACCCTAGTCCATACTACAAATTCCAATCTTGGCCACTGATTAAGACATCTTATTGACATCCAATCTCAACCATCAATTCAAATCAAACCTTTTCTATAAATCAATCCTCTCATAAGCCATTTGGGGGGTTGATTCTTCAAGTATCTTTATGCTTCCAAAATCATTCTTGAATCATTCATCCATTTCTATCTATCATCTCTATGTTAATGTTATGTTGTTGAATTGAGTAACCAACATTCCTCCAACAATCAACCTTCAAAATCTTACATTCTCATGCAGGTGGAGAAGAGCCATGGAGGTCAATCAAGTCTTGTTTGAAAATTGGTTTGCATTTCCTTTGTGTATTTGCATTTTCATTCTATTTTTTGTTTCATGGTGCTTGATAGGGTTTAGTTAGTTTGTTGTTTTCAACATTAAATCTGAATTTTTCTATCATTGTGTCTATTTGAGGTATTGAAGATTTGGGTTAGGTAATGCATGTTATTTGAATAATAGTTTGTGCTTCATGGTATTGAAGATTTGGATTAGTTAGTTTGTTGTTTTCAATGGAATAATTTATCCATCATTGCATTTATTTGAGGTATTGAAGATTTGGATTAGGTAATGCATGTTATTAGTCTCATCATTTCTTATTTTATCCAAAAAAAATCATATACATTTTGGTGAACCCAATGTGAACCCCCTAACTGATTTTTAGCTCAATATTTTGATAAATTTTGAGAAATTTTGGAGTTGGATCCTTTTTTGTTGTAGGTTTTGTTAGCTTTTTGTTGCAAGTTTTGCATCATTTTGGGACAAATCCCTAGTTTTCAAATATTCAACCATAACTTTCAAACGGTTGTGTATTTCCTCACAAAATGTTTTATATAGGTTGGGAACAATGTCAAGAGCTTCCAGTCCAAAAATTAAAAAAATTGGAGTTATTTTCAATTTTTTATAATTTTTTTGTTATTTTTCATGAAAAATAAATTTTGAGAGAAAATTATCAAATTTTTTGGATATTTTAACATTTCTAGAAAGGTCTCTAAATTTCAATAAGGGTCTATTCTTTATGTTTTAAATTTGGATGAAAAATAATGAGTCAAAATATAGATGTTTGAAAATTAGGGTTTTAAAAAGATTTGCTTATATCTCACAAATAGTTGTAGATCTTTTCACAAATTGTTTTCTACAGATTGGAGATTATGTCAGATGCCTTCAGTCAAAAAATCAAAAAAATTGGAGCTGTTTTGTATTTTTCATAAAAAAAATTAATATTGGGTGTAAAACAACAATTTTTTTGGATTTCTTTACATTTCTGGAAAGCTCTTGAAATTTTAGTAAGGTTCTATTCTCTGTATTTTTCATTTTTGATGCAAATTTTTTTTCTAAATATTAGATTTTTCTTAACTAGCTAACCCTCTAATATTAGTGATCAATTATCTTGTTAGGGTTTTGGCTTTGTTGTTGGTTTTGTGAATGTGCAGAAAATAAAAACTTCAAAGGAAAAATTGGATCAAGTGGACAAAAATTTGAAGCTAAAGAAATTCTAGATGCACACATTTCATCTTTCATCTCTAATAATAGCTTGCCAACACACTTCAATTTGGGGCTTAAAAAGAACACCTATTTTGTCACAGATTTGGGGCTTAAAACGAACATCTTGTTTGCAATAACATCATTGAAATTGGATTAAAAAGAACCATTTTCTTCCATCACACATCTTGACTTGGGGTTAAAAAGAACAAGTGATTGAATTTTTTTACACACATTTCAATTTTCTAAAAGGAAATTAATCACTGTGAGTGTGAATCAAGTGTGTGTGTCCTCCAAAACACCTCACTTGGTTTGTTTTTGTCATACCCTTATTACTAGGCCTGCTTGGAGCACACACCCCTCCAAGGGATGACCTCAATCGAGTGTGAATCCAAAGACACGCTCCTTTGGGAGTTGAAATCTTGTCACTCTGGGCTAAGCCCCAAAGAAATTTATACCTTTGGGAAGTGAAGGTGAAGGGTGGGTTACCCCTTTCTCCCGACTTATTGGCAATATTTTTCTTTCAAATTATACCTAGTCAACCTTGTGAAAACTAGCTTGAGACCTACTTTTCCATACCCACTTGACTAGCATTAGGCTTGTTGATGTGTATTCAAGTGTTTTCTTAATCATAACATTTAATCTTGAAAGAAAAATTTATCATTGTGTTTGGAGTGTGTGTCCATGCATTTACATGTGAAATCTTGTGTTTGATATTGCCCAAGTTAAACTTCCAATAAACACTTGCCACATCATCCAAATCATCCAATATTTTCATTCCACATCATATCCTAATCATCATCATATTTTTAATCTAATCAACATCATTTTATATCATGACAACATTAGAAGGCATAGCACAAAAGGTCGTTCACATACTTCACGTAGCTCAAACAAGCCAATCACCTTTAAACCAACGAATCATTCAAGAAATCCATGACATAATCTAAAAACTTCAAACAAGTCAATCACCTCAAATACAACAACTCATAACACAAACCTGATACCTCATGGCCACTTGTCAAATCCAACAAGCACAACATCGGGTGATCCCACAATAGTGGTTCACAATTTTTGGCCAAACTGGACACTGAAATAATTTTTTTTAACTAAATATTCACTTTCGGGCACCTATAGTGGCTCAACTGTGAGTAATTTGAAGATTATGCAAACTAGAGTTTCGTGACATTTTTCCTATAGATTTTAAATATATTTTTTCCAAAAATTTTGGAATTAGATTGCACTTCTTTTTCCATCTCCCTCAAAAACTAGTTTTTTCAGAAAACAACATTTTTAAAAAGTGACACTCACCGTATAATGCATAACTTTTTTTCCATGAAGGATAAAATTCTAATTCTTTTGAATTTAAATTTTTAACTCTGGTATCTAGTGCTTCCACTTGGTTAGATATTTTTTTATTGAATATTTTCTCTTTAATCAAGTTTTGAATTCAAACCAATTATAATTCAGACATAGTGTGACCGTATAACATGTAACTTTTTTTGTATGTATCGAAATTCAATTTTTTTTCTTTGTTGGATCAAGGACTTCAATATCTGGTGCACTAATATATATATATATATTTGATAATCTGCTATTTTTCCACATGTGTAGAACAAAGAGCTTGATTTTCGATGAAAAACCTACATTCATGAGAAATAAAAAATAAATATAATAATTAAATTAAATTTATTTAAAATTATACTTTTTGGGAAGCTTATAATAAGGACTACATACTTACAAACAAAAAAATTAAATGAATTCATTTGATCCCCCAAAAGGTAAATCAAAAGTGGTTTTTTATTAGCATTTTGATAAGTGTAAAGGAGACTCTATTATAGGTATGGGTTAAAACTAGTAGGGTTCTATTCAAGGGGGTTTGATTTAAGGTAGTATGATCAAACCCTCTTCAATTGGAATTCTTTAAATGGAAATTTTTAAGGCTTAAATCATTATATTTTCTAAAAATATGTGATTTCAGAAAAAATTAAATCCTCCTAGAAATTGTAAACTAGCTTTGTGGGATCACCCCATCCAATCCAATCACAACATCAACAATTTTTTCCTCAATCCTATGTGTCACCTATATCATCATATCAACCTCATCCATCCACATATCATGTTTCGCCTTCATCAACCTATCACACCTCTTCTAATGTCAACCCTTATCCATACCAATCTACCTCTCAACAATCATTATCCTATGCAACCCCTCCATCATTATCACAACAATAAATCATACCACAAGTTAAAACACCATTCCAACCTCAATACATTCAACCATAATCCTATGTGTCACCTTCATCATCATTCCAACCCAACCCATCTACCTATCATGTCAATGCCACATCAATATATCTACCTATACCACAACAAGAACATGGGATGCCAAGTCCACCTTGGCAACAAAATCAAGAGCCTTTCAATTCTCATGTTCCATTTGACAAGGGGAACACGAATTTAGTTCATACACCTTATAACTCTTTCATGCCACCATCCAATCAAATTCCTATCCCTAAGCCACCATTCCCTAGTCCTAATTCATTCACCTCTCCACCTTCTAACCAATCAAACTCTTCATTACCCCCACCATCATCTAATCCTCCATCAAATAAATGCCCTAAATTTAGACATTTCAAAAGTAAACCTATGGCATTACCCAAATCCACCCCTACACCTACAAAGGATTTTACCCAAGGGCTACTAGCAAGGAATCAATTTTCACCATGTCATTCAACACATATACTTGAACATACAAAAGAGTCCTCAAACATCATTCCAAGTCCTTCAATTCAACCATGTCATCCACAATCCCTTGAGCCAATTCAAAAGTCTCTCCTCGTAAGTCCAAGTCACCCTCTATCATGCTCCTATGTTTTTGACCATCTAGAACATGTCAAGCTTATTCAAGATTCATCCCCTTCCACTTTCATTCAAGCAACCCAAGAGTTATATCAAGAGTCTAATCCCAATCATGTGGAAATGTCAAGCCCTAGTCCTAATCAATATCAAATCATTTTCATCCAACCTATCCATAACCTATATCTTTTCTATTATCAAGATGATATCCATAATAATGAAGAGCCTATCCATGAGCAACTTGATCCTATACCCATCCATGATAAAGATATTCCAAATTCACCTCCACCTAGTCCTATCCAAGATCCATCAACATCCACTTCCCTTGATGAGACATATTCCTCCCAAGCACACATAGAAGATTAAAAAAATACCTTGGATCTAAGTGAACACAATGCTAATCAAGATCATAATGATCCTCCATTGCCCACTATTGACCCCATTGCAAGTCCTCCATCATATCCTATTGGTCTTTCCACCCTCATTCATGAATGTTCCTCCTTAAAACAACAACAACCACTATCTTCCCTTGCTTCATTTCCTCCATCCAATAACAAACTCATGTCTAGTGGTCCACCTACACCTAGTCCCATTATCCATTGCAAACCCCAAGGACACCAATATAAATATGTTGGTACTTCCTCCATGACTCCTAAGTCCACCTTCCATCATAAATCCTATCATATTCCTAAAATATATGTTGCCATCCTCCCTCCCTCATCCTACAAATGTCAAAATCATGTGACCATACACCTTCCACCATCCACTTTTCCACCATTGCTTCCAACTCCTAATATCCCTCCATCCATTTTACCACCATTACTTCCAACACCTTTAAATATCCCTACCATCCAATCCTCTTATCCATTTATCCATAAATACCCTAACATTCCTAATCATGACCAACAAATGCACACATTGTCTAAACAAGAAGCTTCCACTCATTCCACCATACCCATGGAATTCAAAACCAAAAATTTCAATACCTCTATCTATAAAGACAAAAATCCTAAGGACCCTCATGCCTTAGGACATCAATGAAAAAATTCAAAGAAAAATACATCCAAAAAGTTATATAAGCCCATACCTCCAAAAGTAAAGGCCAAAACTAAAATGGTTTGGGTCCCTTAGAAAAAGGAAAGCAAGTCACATGAGGCATCTACATCACAAAAATCCCAGCCATCCCCTTCCATCCAAAATGCACATTCTATTCAAAAATTACAAAAATCCCACAAGCAAAATAAAATTCATAAAAATACTAAGTCTATGTGGGTACCTAAAGCACTACTTCCACCATCTCCTGAGCAAACAACACCATTGCTTCCTACACCACCTTCCCATCAAAAGCTTCAAAGTTTATCATGGTGTGTGCAACCATTGGTCATGATTCCATTCCCACATACCTTTATCTTTCCATCCCCCATCCTCTATCCTACACATCTTCCCCATCACCTTCCTATGATCCATTCTTTTGGATAAGTCTCCCCATTCATCTTTTGCATAAGTCCTACATAATCCGCATCATAATCCATCATCTACCTACTCCATCTCCCTTTCATTTCATCCCTTACCAACATCTATGAGCATAATGATATTTGACATGGTCCATGCAATGGCATCCATCTCTAGTGGGACTACCACCTTTCATGGAACTAGACACTTAAGTCCCTCTTATCCATATTCCCCTTCTCCTATCCAAAAAGTCAAAAAATAAATAAATAAATAAAATAAAGAGAAATCATTTTGTCCAATGGTGAAAACCTAGTAAATAGGAACCCTGGATAAGTACCATGATGAAAACCTGGCAAACAGGCGTCATGTGTAGGTTGATCTTGTGTGTCACTTACACTTGGGGGCACAATGTCTCATCTATCCAACCTATCATTTTCATGTCATCATTTCCATCCTACCATCCTATCCATCATACATACCTATCATATTGAGTTCACTTATCCACCCTTCTCCTTTTGATCTTGATGAAGATATAGGGTCAAAGTGTTGAAACATGCTTTGGATGTCTATTGACATACCGCATCCTTCCAAACAAGCCTATCATTATCCTATTGTAATAAGATTTGTCATGAAAAATCCTGAGTCTTGTACCTAGAATGGGGCATGTTATTCCTATGCGACATAGTCTTTGGAGATCACATCCTTTCTCTCTTATGATGCATACATCCATTTCATTCATCCATCTTGCATAAGCCTTCTACTCCTTATCCTATCACCCACCCTTTCATCCATCAATCCCATCTATCTCCTTGCACCTAGACTTGGTTTTCCCTTGTCATTGGTATCTAGCAAAAATGCCACCCAAATTTTCATCCATTGACATCTCAAAACATGTCAAAAATCCAAAAAAAATCATAAATGTCAAAAATCCAAAAAAATCAAAATATGGAAAAAACACAAAAAACATCCAAATAACTCTCAAAAATCCCAAAACAAAGTCAGCATTTGTCACGTCAATAAAATAATTTAGACATAGTCAGTCATTCGAAACGTCAACATTTAAATTATGAACCAATAAACAACATAGCCCAATTAGTCATCCAGTCAAAATCAATCAAGTTGTCAAAACATTGTCAAATCAGTCTTCAAATTATCAATCAAACAATCCTCTAATCAAATCATTCCAATCAAATCAATTCCTCAATCAATCAATCCTCTAATCAAGTCGCTCCAACCTAAATCAATCCAATCACATTAATTATTCTATTTAATTCAAATCACATCCAGTCATCCAATCAATCATCATATCAATTCAAACCACTTCTTGAAGTCAAATCAATTGAATCATTTCAAGCAATAGTCCAAATGCAAGTCAATCCTTAGTCCATACCAATCAATTCAATCAATCTTTCCAAATAATCCAATCACATCCTTTGGTCTTGATCCTAATCTTGTTGTAAGCCCAATCAATCAAAGTTAATCAGTCAATTATCAATCATCCTTGTGTTCATCTAGAGATATTTCACTCCCCGCAATGACAACACTATCATCATCAATCAAAGTCAACCAGTCAATTAATTAGTCATCATTGTGTTGATCTATGGATATGTCACTCCTTGCAATGACAACACTATCATCATGTATCATCATCAATCAATCAATTAATCGTTGGTTTACAGCTTGACAGGGGCAATACCTTGTTTGTTTTTTAATTATTTATGCATACTTGCTTGTGTGTGCTATCATTTTTATCTTGCATTTGCGTCAAATTTTACTTATTCTAGCTAATATGCATATCTTGTATCTAGACAAGGTTGTATTATGCTAGGGCATGAGACACATCATCACCTTGGTCCTTATAACTTGGTGCATCATGTCTAGTGTTACATCAAACATCATGGTTGCTCACTTTCTTATAGCATAACGTGTCATTCATCTCCTTCATCTACTTCCTATCTTGCATCTTGTCCTTCCTTATCATTTCATTTTGAGAGCCTACCCATCTTTGTGCAACCTGCCTATCCTCTTGAGGGGGCATCATCATCCCACTCTTATTTCGTCATCATCCTATATTTCTATCATCATCCATTTTTCCTCTATCATACCTTAGCATCTTTGAAATGACGTTACTCGACACAAATCTCATCATCTCGAACATCATCTCAAAGAGGGGCAAAATGTAGACACTAAAAATTCTCCTAGGCCTATGACTCTTAGATTCTCCATCAGTTCCCCTTTTGTCTTTGATAATTAAATAATTTTAATTATGTAACTATTTTCCAAAGTCATATGTCTTCTATTAATTAAATGATTTTTAATTATTTAATTAATTCATTTCTATCTTTATTCCTCCCTGATTAATTAAATAAATTTTATTTATTTAATTACGCGACCAATTAAGTCCTCTTCTTTCTAAAATTAAATAAATTCTAATTTATTTAATTTTTGTCCACTTTCCACTATAATTAAATAATTATTTTTAATTATTTAATTATTCATTAGCCTTTTCTCTCATAAATTAAATAAATTTTTATTTTTTAATTTGGTCCACTCTCTTGAATTTTGAATTAAATCATTATTTAATTCAAAATTATTCATTTTGTCACATTCCTCTCTAATTAAATAATTATTTTAATTATTTAATTATTCATTGGCCACCTAAATTAAATAATTTTTATTATTTAATTTATCCTATCACCTCTTTGTCCATGCCAATCTTATCTTCCACATCAAATCTTATCTCTTGACATCTCATTTAATTTCAGCCCTTGATTGAATTATTTTATAATTCAATCTTACCCATTCATTTCTTGTCATTAACCTAAATTTTCCCTAACCCTAGTCCATACTACAACTTCCAATCTTGGCCATTGATTAAGACATCTTATTGACATCCAATCTTAACCATCAATTCAATTTAAACCTTTTCTATAAATCAATCCTCTCATAAGCCATTTGGGGGATTGATTCTTCAAGTATCTTTATGCTGCCAAAATCATTCTTGAATCATTCATGCATTTCTATCTATCATCTTTATGTCAATGTTATGCTGCTAAATTGAGTAACCAACATTCCTCCAACAATAAACCTTCAAAATCTTACATTCTCATGCAGGTGGAGAAGAGCCATGGAGGTCAATCAAGTCTAGTTTGAAAATTGGTTTGCATTTCCTTTGTTTATTTGAATTTTCATTCTATTTTGTGCTTCATGGTTCTTGATAGGGTTTAGTTAGTTTGTTGTTTTCAACATTAAATCTGAATTTTTCCATCATTGCGTCTATTTGAGGTATTGAAGATTTTGGTTAGGTAATGCATGTTATTTGAATAATAGTTTGTGCTTCATGGTATTGAAGATTTGGATTAGTTAGTTTGTTGTTTTCAATGGAATAATTCATCCATCATTGCATCTATTTGAGGTATTAAATATTTGTATTAGGTAATGCATGTTATTAGTCTCATCATTTCTTATTTTATCCAACATTTTCATATACATGGACCATTCAAACATACACTCTACACTTGTAACACTGC
>VDFB02086221.1:0-17745 GCA_007258455.2 Sequoia sempervirens
CTTTTGCAAGTTGGCTTTTAATCCTAATTAGTCCCTAATTATCCTCTAATTACTGATTAATTAAGCCTAATCATTTTCCAAGGAATTTTTAATTCCTTTTTATTCTTCTTAGATTTCCCTCTTTTATATGTGAATTTTTAATTCACATTCCATCCTTCCAAGGCTTCTAAAACCTTGGACTTGTCACAATCTCCACATGTGACCAAGTCCCACCTTTTTGGAGCCCACCTTTTATCCTCTAGATCCTCCTAGGAATGTGAATTTTTAACCCCAACCACCTTTCCTTTTCCCATGTAGATTTTTGAGGAATTCCAAAATTCTTCAAATGTCCCTTTCACTCCCACTTGGGGACAAGGAATCTTTTTTTGTGGAAATCTCCTCACTCCCCAAGGTGCATGTCCTTTTTCCACCTCATGTACCTTCTTGACACCTCATTTACACCTCATATCCTCTTGTCCACTTCACCCTCCACATGTCAAGATGTGAGGGCTTGTGGGTTCTCAACCCACCATAGCCCTTCATCTTGGCCTTGTTGGAGCAATCTTGACCGTTGAATTCTCTAGAGAATTCAAATTCTTCTAAAATACCCCCTTTTCAAGGGCATTTTTAACACTTTCATTTGAAGCAACCTTATGCTGCCAATTTGCATTCTCAAAACACTTTGCATTCTCATAACTACATGCTGCCAATTTGAATCCACTATCCTTTACTATCATCTAGCCATCTTTTTAATCATTTGCACATCTAATCTTGCATCTAGTCACTCAAGAAATCATCTAAGGAGCACACAAATCATTCCAAGCAAGGGCCAATCAAAGAGATATCAACACCAAATGAGGTAAAATTGTTTGCATTTCATTTTACTCATTTTCTTTTTCGTTATATCACTCTTTTGGCTAATCTTGAGGTGTCCTTGGTATTTTGTCATTCATATTTCTAAGTTATTTTGCACATTTAGAGCAGTAGAAATTCCAAGGTATCATATTTATGGCACGCCCGGTGGGACCCACAAACGGGTTCTTATATTTAACCCTTGTTTAGCTAAGAACTGTGCAGGAAAAGGTCGCAGAAAGGCGGAAGCGCCCCTGTTTCTGCTGCAAAAAGGCGGAAGCATCCTCTGCCTTGCCGCAGAAAGGCGGAAGGGCCCTCTGGTCTGCTCCAGAAAGGCAGAAGTGCCCCACATCTCAAAGTTTTACTTTCCTCTAACGAGTTTGCTGCAATTAGGGATAAATTTAAAAGGTTTTTCTAACACGTTTCTTGCAGTAGGAAGGACACAACTTTCCTATTTTTCTTAAAAATCTAACAAAGTTTGTCGCAGAAGGGCGGCAACGCCCCACCTCTTACGCAACGCACCACCTTTTATGCAGCGCCCCGTTTTTATGCAGCGCCCCGCTTCTTATGCAGCGCCCCGCTCTTACGCAGTGCCCCGCTTCTTATGCAACACCCCACTTTTGCGCAGCGCCCTTTGCCTTACCGCAGAAAGGTGGAAGTGCCCCACATCTTGCTGTAGAAAGGCGGCAGCGCCCTCTGCCTTACCGCAGAAAGGCGGAAGCGCCCCGATTTTTGTTGCAGAAGGGCGGAAGTGCCCCAAAACAACACAGTTTGGAAGGTAAAACAGTCATTTTTGCTTCGTTTTTGCTCCCGTTTTTTGCTGTTTTCAAATAGCAACCCTCTAACATCATTTTGGCAAGGATAGTGGCATTTTTTGCTAACGTTTTATAGCATTTTGTGGCAAAATTTGACCAAGGATGAAGAAGAAGATAGCTAACATTTGTTTGCAGGGCCATTTATTTGATCAAATCTGCAAAAAATTATCCTTGTTTCGAAACATAGTCTAATTAGGGGAGTAAACTTCATTGCTTGCTGTGACTGTATGTTCTTGTGTTACCCAAGGGGGCATTAATTTGTTTTCGCTTTCCCCTTGCACTTCGTGTGAGCCTAGGGAGTAGTTGGAAACGGTTAGTGTCTTCTTTTTAGTGGGACCTGCTTGGGAATTTCATCACCCCAAGGGACGATTCCAACCACGCGTACCGGCGGGGTATATAAAAGGGGGAGAATAAAAGTTGTACCCCAATCCAGTCACGTCGTAATTGGCGGAGTGTCGAAGCTAGGGTGATACCTAGAAAAATGTGAAGAGTTGGTCTGAGCCTTTCAGTATCTCGTTGGGGTTCCCGACTCATGCTTGTGATGGGCTGGTGTTCACGGTTGTGCCTCACGTACCGAGAGTATATCGAGGACTCCCTAGAAACCTTGTGCATCCTAGATTAAGACTTTGCCTTGCCATACCCTTAATATTAATCATAGGATTGTGCTTGCTTGAAGTGTTTTATGTGGAAAATTTGTGAAATCTTTGATACTTTGGCCTTATTTTACCATTTTACGTCCTTGCCATAGCATTTACCATCAAAACCAAGCTCTATCCCACTGTAGAAAGGCGGAAGCGCCCCTGTTTTTGCTGTAGAAAGGCGGAAGCGCCCCTGATTCTGCTGCAGAAAGGTGGAAGCACCCCTATTTTGCTGCAGAACACTGTCTACGCCCCTGATTTTGCTGTCAATGCCCTAATTTTTGCTGTAGAGGGGCGGATTTCCCCTCCTGGACACCCGAAATTACCCCATTTGGATTCATTTAGCCTCTAAATCACCGTTTAATCGTCCCCAACCATTACTGCATCATCCTAAGCCTTCATTTTTGTCACTCTAAACCTCCTGAAACCTTTATTTTATCCATTTAAACCTCCATTCTATCACTCCAAATCTTCGTTAACCATTTAAACCCCCATTCATTCTTCACAAATCATCTTTAATCCACCTTTTCCATTTTAATTTTCCATTCACAAGTCAATACCCTCACCTAACAAACATCACAACTTTATCATTCACACCACCCATAGCCAAACCGTCCTAACCTTGTATTACAAAGTGGTTACCTAAATTGACCATAGCGCTTGAACTTGATTATTAGTCTTTAACTTCGACCCCAATCAATTTGCTTCCATCTTGAGGTGAATTCGGTGGCGTAAGTTATCATCCTCAGCCCAATCAATCCATTCCTATCTTAAGGTGGATTCGGTGCTGTGATTATCCTCGTAATCAATTAAAGCTCTTGGTCATTAAGGGTAACTTCCTTGGACTAAACTCAAGGTCTCCATCTCATCTTTTATCATCTATCTTTCATCATCCAATCATACCCATCCAATCATCCAAATCTATCAAAATCAATCATTCGATCAAATTGTCTGATCAATCAAATCACATCCATTCAACCAATGCTATCTTACTGATCTTAATAATCCAATCCAATTCAAAATCAATCCCATCAAAATCCAATCTGGCCAAATCCAAATCCAAATCCCATCAAAATCAAAATCAATCCCATCACATCATCCAATCATCCTAATATGAGTTTTAATCCGATCCTAATCTGAGCTTAACTTAAATCCTGGTTTGAGCTTTAGTCCATCTCCGTCCAAAATATTTGATCCATTCTATTTATCTTTTCATCATCATGAATCCTCATCCTCCATCAATAGTAGTCAAGGGAAACTCTAATTACGTGGACGACGATAACGAAAGTCTTGTTGACCAAGAAGAATATGACATAGATCCCCTTGATGCTATCGTCACTAGTAAGCTCTCTCCACCCATTTTCCACAATCCAA
Organism: Sequoia sempervirens; assembly: GCA_007258455.2. Taxonomy (NCBI): domain Eukaryota; kingdom Viridiplantae; phylum Streptophyta; class Pinopsida; order Cupressales; family Cupressaceae; genus Sequoia; species Sequoia sempervirens. The sequence goes on from VDFB02086221.1 coordinate 3,659, forward strand.
TCACCCCTTCTAGTTGTCCCGTTATGTCTTCATCCATGCCTAATCATGCTCCTTATGCCACCTTTGACAATGGATATCCAATATCTTCTTCATCCCCATATTTGTCATGTCCTTTATCTACATCATCCTCTTATACAACATCTATATCCTCTTATCCTAATTTTCCATCCCAATACTCCTATTACAATTCCCAATCCATGTCCCCCTATCATAATCCTCTTTCCCAATCTTCCTATACTAATCCTACATCCACACCCTTTTACCTTAATCCCACATCCACATCTCCTCATCCTAATCCATCATCCCAATACCCTTATTATAATCCATCCCCCACATCCTCTTGTCCCACTACACCACCTATATCCTCTTGTCCTAATCCACAATCCATATCCCCCTATCTTAATTCACCACTCCAATATCCTTACCTTAACCTTCCATCCAATCCTAGTCCTCCATCTACTCCTATTCCTCCACTCAATCCCATTCATCCATCCACTCCTAGTCCTCCATCCAATCCTAATCCCCCATCTACTCATGGTCCTACATTCAATCCCATTCCTCCATCTAACCCTAGTCCACCAATCCATAATCCCTCATCCATTTCTACCACCCTAGCCAAGCCAGCCATATGCAAGTCCCTCATTTCAAAAGTTCTCCAAGGACTTATAACAAAGGAAACATCCCCCACTCCACACATTGCAGTCGAAGCCATGTACCATCTAGATCCATCATCCTGATGGCTGAGTAGTGAGACCCTTCTCCCATCACCACACCTATTATTGACGTTACCACCCCTAGCACTGATCAAACCATTGAAACCATTGAACCCACTAAATCCATTGAACCCCTACCTCCTACTCAAAGAACCACCGAATCCATCGAAGACACCCAAGTCCAATCCACTCCCTCTACTCCTAGATCCACCCAATCCATCGAAGACACCCAAATCCAATCCACTTCTCCCACTCCTAGTAGCACCAAAGCCCATTCCAATGGCGAACCTCGCCGAATCTTTCATCCCTCCATCTTCCCCACTTGAAGAGTCCCAACAAGACGCTACGTTACCATCACCCTCCACTTTGATGGAGTCCAAGCCAAGAGTCTAATCCAAAGCATGCTAGCATGTCCCCTTCTCGGATCAAGAGATCCTACCATCCCATCTAGTCCACCTCAAGATCCGCAGTCCCCATCCATTCCATCCCATGATCCCTTGTCATTTCAAGCTTCCCACTCCTCCATCTCCATCTCCATCCTTAGGAGCCTACTACCACAAATCGGTCCTATCATGGCCCTCTCCCTCTCCTAATGTTGCTATCCCATCATCTCCTTCTCATGATCCCCATTATCACCTAAAATGCTATCCCACCACTTGCATATCCCTTGGTCCTCTCACATTCCTCCATGGTGATGCTCCTCATGAGAGAAAAACAAAGCATATACACTAACCCTCCTCTTCCACCTAATAATGAACTCGCATCATTCTTCCAGAATAACAAAAATCATGTCCTAGATCGAATACTCAAGAGAATGAACTATCAAGGAAAAGGTTTAGGCCTTCATGAGCAAGGTATTATAGAGCCCATCCAAGCTAAAGAACACTTGTATCCATAAGGTCTTGGATGTACTACTCATGACTCACAATACAAAAATGTTGGTACAACCTCTAAACGTCCTCAATGAGCCTTTTCCAAAATAAATGTTAGCTCTTCCCTTAAACCCGCAGGATCATATGTTGCCATCCCTCCTCCTCCTATCATATCACCTCAAAACAAACATCCATCTTCCTCCTTCATCCGCTCCATCCATTTTGGGTCCTTACATCCCTCCATCTACCATCTCCAATCCTCCATCTACCATGCCCATGTTTCCCCCAGGTCCTACGTCTATTTTGGGCCCCTATATCCCAAAATCACCTCCTCCATCTCGTCCTATCCATCCTTCCATCCATTCGTCACCTATCCATCTCATCCATCATAAACATCCTAATCGGGGATCAACAAGGCACATACCCTAAACATCCTCCATCTACACATAATCCCCCATGCTCCTACCTCCATCCTCCCGCATCATCCATCTCCTCCCGTCCCTCAAAGGCATTGGTGAAGAGAAGAAAAGTCTAAATCTAAATAAAATCTGTAGGCCACAAAGGCCCACCAAAGCAAAGATCAAAACCATGTGGATCCCAAAGAAAAAAGATGCAATGCCATCACATGAAAAATTAGTAAGAACATCCAAAGTCACTAATCCACAAGCTAATAATACACCCCTTTCATCTCCTACGTCTATTTTGGGTCCCTATGTCCTGAAATTCACCACCCCATCTCCTCCATTATCCACACATTCTCCATCTAGTAATCCTCTCATCTTTTCACATCCACCACCACATGTGCCAATGTTGGTCCTGAACACATCTCCCCATCACATATCCACCCCATCATTCTATCCATACCCTTTCCACCATCCCATCCATTACCCCACATATCTCCCCCATAAAATCCCCCTAATTCATCATCTTGCATAATCCATTTATCCTCATAAGGTTGTACCAACATCTAGCAGTCACTTCAAACATGAGATTTTAACACCTTGATCCTTATCACATGTCTTCTAAATCTCCTTATCCACTTCCTTATCCTTACCCATCTCCTTCTGCGTGACATCCAAAAAGTTAAAAAAGTCAAAAAAAATAAATAAATTAATTAAAAAAAATTAAAAAAAAAAAATTCGTCCAATGGTGAAAACTTGGAAAACAAGCGCCTTGGATAAGTACCATGATGAAAACCTGGCAAACAGGCATCATGTGTAAATCCCCATCTGCACTTGGGGGCAACTTCCTGATATGTGTTCCCTCTATCTGCTATGCTTCCAGCTATGCATCTGTCTTCCTGTTATCCGTCCTCTTCATGAATCCCCCCATTCCACCCATCTTCCGCATCCTACCATCATATCCCATTTATCTCCCATTTCCTCCATCCTTCTTGTGATCTTGATCAAAATAAGGGCACCTATCTATGCATGCTTTGGACACCTATTGGTATACATTCCCTTCATCCATGCTCTATCATATTCCTTAGTCACCCATCCTATCCTCATATAGTTATCTCATTTATCTTCCCATCCACTTGTCTTCCATCCCTTATGCCTCCTCATATATGACATATCTAGAGTGGGGGCATTTGCTTCCTTTGTGACAGTCCTTGGAGACATCCATCTATCACAACATCCCTTCCCTCTCCCCATCCTTAACTTCATATCCATCTATCTTAGCATCCCTTTCATCTCCCAATCCTTCTGTCCCTATCCATTTATCATAGTGTCCCTTCCATCTCCCCATCCTTATCTTCGTATCCATCTATCCTAACATCCCTTTCCTCTCCCAATCCTTATGTCCCTATCCCTCTATCATAACATCCCTTCCATCTCCCCATCCTTATCTCTGTATCCATCTATCATAGCATCCCTTTCATCTCCCAATCCTTATATTCCCATCCATCCAAACAATCCCTCCACTCCCCCATCCCTATATCTTTATCCAATCTTCCATCTTTATCCTCATCCCATCTCATCCTATCTCACAATCCCTTATCATTAGTATCTGGCTATAGGCCTCCCCCCAAGCAACCCAATGCCATTCACCTCATCATCATCACATCTTTCCAATCTTCTATCACTTTTCATCACTCATCTATCTATCATATCATCATCCATCAAGCCATTTTAATAACTATCCCTCCATCATTATTTCCTATTTCTTCACCCTTTCTCTCCCCCCTTATATTCCTCTGTCTTGCCCTCTGGCTCCCCCCGCCGCAGAGGGCTGAAACCGCCCCGCAGCAGAGGGGTGGAACTGCCCCACTACAGAGGGGCGGAACCACCCCATTGCAGGGCGGAACCGCCCCACTACAGAGGGGCGGAACCGCCCTATCGCGGGGCGGAACTGCCCCTAGTTGGGGTGACTGCGCCCCTACCCCGCCAACCGTTGATCCCCCAAAATACACATTTTTATTCTCTTTCAAAAAACCAATTTCGACCCATTTCCTTATTTTCCTCCGCGAATAAAACCCATGTCTTGAAATTTTCAAAATTGATTTTTGATTTTTACACCCAAACTAGGAGTCATAACTTTTTATAAGTTGTCGTTTGGGCTTCAAAATTTGGCCGAGGGGGTGCGTTCTTGGCGAATAGCGAGGTGGATTTCCAACTGGTTTCTTTGGAAATCTGTTGGAGACCCATTTGACCATTTTGGGGCCTCGGAACAAATGTGAGCCCATCAAAGAATCCCAATTTAGTGTTTTTTCCAACATTTTGACAAATTGTTTTCGCTCATAACTTGAAATGCATATCTCGAATTTGGGATGTTAGATGGCAATTCATCCTATCTCAATATTGGGTATTTCTTGGCAAAAATCTGGACTCTCGCAAGTATATCTGTGAGGTTTCCTAAAATGGAAAAATTTGACAATTTTTGAAAATTGCCAAATTTGGAAAAATCTGCTTGTCAACACCTTACATCCCTTAAGCCCCGGAACTCGGTGTAGAATCAATTCAATCATATCCTTCAATCATTCTAGTCTTCGATACAATCCTCATTTTAGCTTTAATCTTATCCCAATCTGAGCTTAGCCAAACCCCTAATCTGGGCTTTCATCCATCTGCAGTCAATGTCTTTGAATACCGAACAAAGTCTTAAGATCCCTCCCTCCATCTTCTTCAATTTTGTCCTATTCATCTATTCTAATAAATCCATTCACTCATTCCATATAACCATTCATCTACTTTGAACCTTCATCTATTATCTCAACACATTCATCAAACCTCCTTCTATCATTTCAAACTCTCATTCCATAATCTTGATCAATCGTTTACTCATTCTGAGTAATCTTCCACCTATTCCCACCCTTCACCTTCTAGTTCCAAGACTTAGTCATCTATCCATCTGGTCACCTTCTCCTCATCCAAATCCTTATCCCTCTATTCAATCCACCCAAACAATCCTTTTTCCTCCCCCCATCCTCTCCCCTCATCCCATCTCATAATCCCTTGTCATTGGTATCTAGCTATAGGATTTTCCCCATGCAATCCAATGTCATCCATCTTATCGTCAGCACTTCTGCTTCTTTTGCACATTTGTTCTATCTCATCGTTCATCACTTCATCATTCATCTATATGGCCTGTCCTTTGCCCACTTCATCTTTGATGATTTGGATAACTATCCCATCCCTGAGCTTTATATAGTCACTATCCTCCAATCCAATCCAATCCAACAGCTCTATCTTGTTTCGTCGTGTCAGTTCCATCATTTTAACCCCTTATCTAGGGTTATCTCATCATCTTTCATCCACCACTTGTCTGTGGCCTTTTGTCAAACTACGTTGCCCCTGCGCCTTCACGTAGGCAAGGTCGATCATTTGATCCGCCCCTGGGGTTCCATCATTGATCTTCATGGTCACTTTGCTCTTCTATCATCGGAGTCTTTCTCTTTTGTCCACTGTCTTTACCCATCCATCCATGTCTCCATCATGGTGGGTCGTCAACCTTTTATCAAACTACGAGGGCTCTACGCTTTTATGTAGGCAAGGCTAATCTTTGATCGGCCCCCGAGCCCCTAGGTCTTTAGGTTGTATCAGTCTCATGTCTTGTCTCCCTTGTGTCATGTCGTCCAGTAGCGCCCCATCCTACCATTTGAGTTCTCAACAAAAAGAGCCCTTGTATCATCAAATCAATGGAGTTTTGAATATCTTCGTCATGTAATATCAATCTTTTAGTTTAGTATCCATCATCGGTCTCAGCAAGATGCATTCTTCCTAATAGACCTCATCAATCCCATCCATCCCCTTGATCTTATGGCAAAGGATGTTTGAAATTGATTGCGATCTTTTGATGCTTTTGACTTTTGTTTATCATTTGAGCTCCCTATCATCACTTGTCAAGGCCACCATGATCCATCATATTATGGTGTGTTTTGATTGATCAACATAGGGGCATATCTTGCTCTTTTATTTGATTGTGTCTTCGGAACATACGTGGCCTTTAAGATCGAGGAGTCTTTGTGTTATCAACAAGGGGCATCGCTGTGCTTAATGAACATCTCAATGCAGCGACCAAGATCTTTGTGACTTTAGGTGTTGGGATAGCCTTCTTGTCTGTTAATATTTGTTTTATGCATTAAACACTAATTCGCCTTGGTTCCACATACCCTGGCACTTGGTGTCTTATGCTATAGCAAAAATTAGTGCTCCGAAGATGGAAAATTGCATTAGGATTACATTTCATTTTCCATTCTATCGTCTTGCATGTATCCCCCCATCCATTCATCCTTCATCCTTATCTCACATCTCTATCCAATCCCCATCCATTCCACTTAGCCCGAATCATCTAATCATATCCTTGGTCTTGTTCTTAGTTTTGTTACCAGCCTTGACCCATCATCATCATCATCCATTAGTATCCTTTCCTATCCCTTTGGTGTTGTTTTTGGATGTATCCTTCCCTCATCAACAACACTTTCATCATCATCATCGGGAGGTATTCTTCCCTATCCTTTAGTGGTGTTTTGGGATGTATCATTCCCTCATCAATACCACTCAGTGGGATGTATCCTTCCCTATCCTCGTGTTGTTTCAGGATCCTTCATTCCCTCATTGACAACACTCCATCCATCATCAACCCATTTTGGCTTGTACCTTGAGTGGAGCAACATCATCTTTTGAAATCCATTTGTGCTTCATCCATCTACATATCACTTACTCTCTTACCCATCACCTTGCATCATCTTCCTCATTTCCCCTTGCATCACATCATCTATTTTGAGAGCACACACGTGTTCTCTTCAACTCGCATGTCCTCTCGAGGGGGCATCCTCAATCCCTACTCTTCATCTTCACCCCCATCGTCTTTCTTCCCAGTCATCCCTTTGATGGTGGGAATCCACCAATCTAACCATCTTCTTTTTAAGGTTCTATATTTTAATATTCTTTGAAATGATGTATTAACACCATCTCAAAGAGGGCAAAATGTAGACATCAAATTTGGACATAATTTATCCAAATTTGTCACTTTTCTTCTAAACATCCTCTTATCCAAGTTAATTAAGTAATATTACTATTATTTAATTAATATCCTTAATTTTTCCAAATCCCTGAGGTATTTAATTAATAATTAAATACCATACCCTCCTTAATCCTCTTTCATCAAATGAATTAAATAAATATTGCATTTATTTAATTCCTCACATGTCTTTTTCATTTAATCCTAATCCATCTCCTAATCTCTTCATTAAGGATGTGCATATGCCTAATCCTTGATTAGGATGTGTCACATCCTCCAACTTTTGCAAGTTGGCTTTTAATCCCTAATTAGCCCCTAATTATCCTCTAATTCTTGATTAATTAAGCCTAATCATTCTCCAAAGAATTTTTAATTCCCTTTTATTCTTCCTAGATTCCCCTCTTTTATATGTGAATTTTTAATTCACATTCCATCCTTCCAAGGCTTCTAGAACCTTGGACTTGTCACAATCTCCACATGTGACCAAGTCCCACCTTTTTGGAGCCCACCTTTTATCCTCTAGATCCTCCTAGGAATGTGAATTTTTAATTCACATTTATAACCCCAACCACCTTTCCTTTTCCCATATATATTTTTGAGGAATTCCAAAATTCCTCAAATGTCACCTACTCCAGGGATGGGAATCCTTTTCAATGAAATCTCCTCGCTCCCAAGGTGCATTATCCTTTTCCACCTCATGTACCTTCTTGACACCTCATTTTGCACCTCATATCCTCTTATCCCTTCACTGCCCTCCACATGTCAAGATGTGAGGGCTTGTGGGTTCTCAACCCACCATAGCCCTTCATCTTGGCCTTGTTGGAGCAATCTTGACCGTTGAATTCTCTAGAGAATTCAAATTCTTCTATAAATACCCCCTCTTCAAGGGCATTTTTAACACTTTCATTTGAAGCAACCTTATGCTGCCAATTTGCATTATCAAAACACTTTGCATTCTCATAACTACATGTTACCAATTTGAATCCACTATTCTTTACTATCATTTAGCCATCTTTTTAATCATTTGCACATCTAATCTTGCATCTAGTCACTCAAGCAATCATCTAAGGAGCACACAAATCATTCCAAGCAAGGGCCAATCAAAGAGATATCAACAGCAAGGGAGGTAAAATTGTTTGCATTTCATTTTACTCATTTTCCTTTTCGTTATATCACTCTTTTGGCTAATCTTGAGGTGTCCTTGGCATTTTGTCATTCATATTTCTAAGTTATTTTGCACATTTAGAGCAGCAGAAATTCCAAGGTATCACAGTTTATTTCTCCGAAAAAAACCTTTTCCCACAACAAATCCCATCTCCTCAACAAAAGTAGCAGGGCGTAATACATTCCCAGAAGTTCGCCGCATTCACAAAAGAACCACAAGAAGGGGAGGCCCTACGCACAGAAGCCCAGCCCCCAGAAGAAACCTCTACAGGTTCCAATAAGTCCACTACAAGTTGACGATTTGAAATCCCAACGGACAGGTGATCAAGAACAACACCTGCCGATCCATTATGGGTTGTAGACACCGCACTAGTAGACATGCAGAGACTGTCCACAAGAAAAGGAAAAATAGCAAGCTTCCCATCAAGAAACCCAACACCAATCACGCGTGGCACATTCACAGGTGGATCCCCATCAGACAACGACAAATCTACTACTAGATAGCAGACAAGGGAAGAACCTGCGAGTAGGAAACCCTTATTTGAAAGGGGAAAGCCGAGCCAGAGTGAGCGGGAGGACGACATTTTGAATTTCCAATGGAGATAACATTCTCTACAAATGCATTTTAAAATTAAATTAACTCTAATATCTATTTTTTATAATTTTTTATTAAATATTTTATTTATTAATAATTTTTTATTGGTATTTCAAATAGAAATTCAGATTTACATTTTATTGTAATGTGTTTTTTTATTAGAAATTATTATTTTTTATTGAAATAAAGATATAGTTTGCAAAATATTTTTAGATATTTCAAAAATATTTTTTGTCTAGTGGACCTATCTTTCTTATAAAATAAATTAAAAAATAATATTAAAAAAAGATCTAAGCATAATGGGAAACAAAATTATAACCTCATTATCACTCAACACATGGGTGCACGCCTACACAATGTGTGTCAAGAAGTCTTAGTGCAAGTATTCACAAGATAGTTTTGAACCCATTTAGTGCATAATTCTTATGCATCTTTGCATGTAACTATTCCTCCACATATTTCAATCTTGCACATGGATGTACATGCCTTCATTTGGACACATCTAGTTCAACACCACATATGTCCAACACCTAGCCACACATACACCACATGTTTTACCAAATATATAAGTTTGACACTTGCCATGCTCCTTAACTGCATGAAACACATAGCATATATGCTTTTAACAAATATCAACATATTTTTTCAAGGACTAACTAAAGGCCTCCTCAAGTATAAATAGTTCTCCTAGATACAAGGTACAAATAAAGGAGTTCACACCAACAAGTTTTTTCCTTTTTCTTTTTTTGCTTGTTAAATCGCTGCTAAGGGGCAACACCCTATATTGCTTCCAAAAAAGAGTTTACATGAGTTTCTGAAAAACCAAAAAAGAACTTCCTGTTGGCCTTCTCTGTCAAAAATGGCCATTCATAAGTTACCCTTTCCTACCCAATTGTGCTTGCATTTACAATTTCCATACAAAATGGCCTGGCAATGACACATGCATTTGATTACTAACCTGAGACTGACTGCAATTTCTAAACCCTAGTATTTTCTAGTACTGAAATAAAACTATAGAAATTCTGTAACTGTACTAGACCCAACAACTTCCATCATTCCTCCTCCTCATCCTCAGAATCTTCCGACTCCACGTGCTTCATGTATGTGATGTAATTCACAACCACTAGGCAATATACTCCACATTTTTGGTGAGTCAAACCCTTCGCCTTCTCATTTGAGTCTCTGTTGTTGTTCTAGCGCCATTCCTCTTTAGTGTTGAAGTCCTAGTTTTCGTCATCCCCTGCTACAATTTATTCAGAAAGCCCTTCATCTTCCACATATCTCGTTGCCCAGCCTCGTGGAAGGTTGGCGACCAGCTTGGCTACTCTAAGAAGGAAGGTGATGCTCTGCTCTCGCTCATCCCACAACTTTTCAAACCCTTTTGGGTCAATGGTCCAAACCAAAGGAAATTTCACAACCTCTCTTCTACGCATTCTCATCATGTAATAGTTTTGTGGCATTGGGATATGCTTGTTCTCATCCACATTGTCTAGGGCTGCAATGGTGTCTCCCAACCACACATGGATGAAGACCATCTTTGTCAAATTTCTCCCTACTTCCTTCGAAACACCCATGTGCAAGAGCACTGCTAGGAACATGGCTAGGATTTCTAAATTAGACCTAAACCTATGGTACGCTCTTAGGAATTCAGGGCCTACAAACTTTTTAGTTGCCTAAAGCACCAACAAGTGGGAAGATGCCAACAACCCCTATAGCTTCTTGTCTGTTACTTCTCCTTGAAAGAATTGTTGCTACTTTGACATATCCATGGCCAGCGGAGTCTCCATTGCGCTATCACAAAACTACTACACCACTTCCTCTAAAAATGCAAACACTCTCTAATTCTAAAAAGCCACTATTTTGAATGATCCAATTGACACCAGCTGAGGCATTTTAATAGCAAAAGCCTTACTTCTTCATAATTATTTATTCTGCTTTCATGTCTTTTAGAGTGTGTATACTTGCCACCACCTTGCTTAAGGTACTTGACAAAATTAATGCATGGTAATGTGAGATCCACCCAACCTTTCCTTTTCCTTAGAACTTGTTTGATTTATTTGCTCATTACCTTCTACTGATGGCCCTTGTCATGTCAAATAAATCCCTAGATTTCATCCTTGATATCATATGATATTCTTTCACTGCTAATTTAAGTATCGTTGCCGGAAGTTGCCTCCAATGCCGATTCTCGAGTTTGCCTACATGAAGTGTTTTGATGCTTTTTTTTCAGCACGTTCACCTTGTCATTACCCTCTTGATAAATGTGGCTAATTTTGAAGGCTTCAAACCTATCCACCAATTGCTTGACACTCTGCAATAGATGGTTGAGCTTCCAGTTTGGAGTAGTGCATCACCTAATGACATTGATTATGATCATCAAAGATCGCCTTCTAGATGAATTTTCTTCACTCCCAAATTGATCCCCAGTTGAAAACCTATGGCTGTTGCTCTAAACTCAGCTTCATTGTATGTGCAAGTGCCTAAAGGTGTGGAGTTTTCTACTATGGTCTTTCCTTGAGCATCCCTTACAATACATCCAACACCACCTGGTCCTGGATTGTTGCATGCTGCCCCATCAAAATTTACCTTAGTCCATCTTGGCTCCGGTACCTACCATGCTACTTCTGCTCTCTTGGTTTTAGATGTCTGAGTTGATCCATTCCCATTCAGTAGTGGCAACTTGAGGCCAATAAATTTTTTGGTTAGGTAGTCATCCCCATTTGTGAAGGCTTTCTATTTAACTAAGTTGTTTCGAGCATCCTCATTTGCCACTTCTACTATGGGCCTTTCAATTTTGTCCCATAGTCTGTCTTTGTTCATCTCCTTTCCTTGAAAGATTCTTCTGTTTCACTCCTTCCATATCTTCCATATCACAATGGATGGGGTAATCTACCATATCCCCCCAAAAACATATTTATTGCCTTTTTGAGGCCACATTTTGAACTATGATGCAAGGTCTACTGGCATAGGGCATTACAAGTTTATTTTGTTTCTTACTATGTTCCAACAGTCATGTGCAAAGGGACATGTTAGGAGGATATGGTTTGTTGATTCCTCATTTTCTTTGCATAGAGTACATCTACCCAGGCCTTGTATACCAAAGGTGGCTAGCCTATCCTCTGTGAAGATTCTTTCCTAGGTCGCCAGCCAAGCAAAGACTCCAACCTAGGGGAGGAATTTCCTTCTCCAAAACAATTTGTATGGCCAGTCTTGTCAAGACATCGCCAACTCCTTGATCTTGTAGCCAAGCCTCACCTTGTATGTCCCTGTTGATGACTCACACCATTGGATCATGTCTTGATCATTTGATAGGATGAAATATCTACCCTTGAGGATCTTTGTCAATGCATCTTTTTGTGCTTGAGGAGAGTTGAGGGTTTGAAGATCATTCTAGCTCCAACTGGAGGACCCTTGATTAACAATTCTCCTACCATAGTTGGCCACCTTGATCCCCCATAGCCTTGTGGTTTCCTCCTTGATTTCATCTAGGCCTAGAGTGTTGTTGATGGGAGCTTTTCCACACCAAGAATCATTCCAGAAGGATGCATTCTCTCCATTCTTGATTTTCCAAGTTACATGATTTTCTAAATTATATCCCTACTGTCTAGGATCAAATTCCATATTGTTGAACCTCTCGGGGGGTTAATTGTAGTGAGAATTCTAGCTAGATCATTTGAGTCTAGATACTTTCTCCTTAAGATTATGACCCTTTTTACTCACCTTTCATGTGGATGTCCCATACCAATTTGGCCACCATGGCCTGATTCATTATTAACAACTATTTTATCCCTGCCCCACCAACATCCTTGGGTTTGCACACTTTATCCCACACCAATAGAGGAAATTTATTTTGATCTCCTATTCCACTCCAAAAGAATTTCTTGAAATTTTGGGTGAGGGATTCTTCCACTACTTTGGGTAATTTTAGGCATGACATTGAGTACACTAGGATGGCTGACATAATTGACTTGACCATTAGTAATCTACCTGCTGAGGACAACCATTTGCCTTTCCAAGTTCCTAGCATGTTCATGCAGCTATTAACTAGATTCTCCCAATAACACTTTTTGTTGATATCTGCAAATAGGGGCATCCCCAAGAATTGACCTAGTAGTGATGCTACTCTCAAATTCAAAATCTTGGCTAAATTTTCTATAGGCTAGGTTGTGTGTTTAGAAAGAATACCTTCGATTTTCCCCAATTGATGCTTTGCCCTGACACCCTATAGTAGTCGTCTAGAAAGTTTTTGATCACTCTTGCCTCCATCCTACTGGCCTCTCCCATCAAGAATGTGTCATCTGCAAATTGGAGATGTGTTGAGGGCTCCAATCCATTAGCCACATGGATACCTTTCCACTTTCCTTCCCTTCTCAATCTTTGAATCCCCCTGCCCAACACTTCTACCATGATTATGAATAAGAATGGGGATTGGGGATCACCTTGTCTTAACCCTCTTGAGGAGGGGAAAAAGCCATGAGCAGAACCATTCACTAGTACTGAGAATTTAGCTGTGGAGATGCAACTTTTAACCCACTTGATCCAATTTTCCCCAAATCCAAATTTCTTTAGTACCTTCAAGAGAAATTCTCTATCTACCATGTCATATGCTTTGAGGATATCTAGTTTTAGTATCATGCAGGCCTCTTTGTTCTTTTTGGATCAGTGTATAGTTTCATGAGCAATGATTATTCCTTCCACTATTGACCGCCCTGGGGCAAAGCCACTCTACTCTTCTAATATCACCTCATTCAATACTTCCTTAAGTCTATTTGCTATTATTTTGGTGACCACCTTGTACATTTTATTGCACAATGCGATTGGCCTGAAATCACTCATTGTTTATGGATCTTTTTTATTGGGGATTAAGGCAAAAAAGGTGTGATTCACTACCCCCAACATTGTCATTCTTTTTCTTGATTCCTCTACTACCAAGCTCCAAGATCTTCCCCCACTGTGTCCCAGAATCTTTGGAAGAAGCTAACAAGGAATCCATCATGGCCTGGGGCCTTATTAGGGTTCATCTAGAACACTGCTAAATCCTGACCTCTTTTAAGGAAATCTTTTGATATAGGCACAAATTATGATCCTCAATTATGATTGTGGCGATTACACTTAGAATATTGTCCCTTGCGCCCTATTTTCTTGGCCTTCCTTGTTTAGAATTTCTTCAAAGAAGTTGACTGCCTCCTTGTTGACTTCCTCAATAAATTGAATTGTTTCTCCATTGGCCTTCTTGATTTCTGCAATTCTGTTCCTATTTCTATTGACAATTATTGATTT
>VDFB02086222.1:0-15620 GCA_007258455.2 Sequoia sempervirens
GAAGGAAAATGTGTTTCTTTTTATTGAAAAATAGGAATTTTTGCTAATATAAATTTGAAAATACTAATTGAAACTACATAGCATTGCTACTCTATATTCTCCAAAATGAGTTACAATACATCTCTTTTGCGTAAGGCATAAAGAGGCATGAAATAACTAACTACAAAAAGAGTTGAAAGATTGATTTATAGAGAGCAACCTCTTATTAACTGAAGTTTAACCTCATGGAAGATGTTGAGTCTATATGGATGAGTGAACTGGAAGCAAAAAAATGTAAACTTTGGTGTAGAAGAGTTGATTTGAGCTACTACCCTCATTGACTTTTGCATGCATCTTTAAAATCCACCTCCAACTAAACTTGAATTACACTCTAAAATTGCAAGATCAAATTGGAAGTTGAGTTTAAACCCTTTGCATGAGGTCCTCAAGCTACTAGGCGTACAAGGAAAAAAATCCTTTATTTTAGGGACCACAACTATTTCAAAGTGCATAATTTTAGCTTCAAACTCTAATTAGCTCCAACTTTATCCATATGTGCTTCTTAAGTGGGCCAAAACTGTCTATAAGTCCATAAAAATTGAGTGTTTTGGGCCACTTAACTTGTGAAAACTCATGAATACCCTTGCATGAGGATTTGCATGTGATTTACTTGTAGACAATTAGGCCTTCAAGGTGTTATAGGAGTTCATCAAATATATCAATTGATGCAAGACATATTCCAACTCTATCCTTTGTGTATTAAATGATGTATGTTTTCACCACTTCATTTAATAATTCGGCTATTATTCAATTGACCTGTAGCTATCCTTCATGTCTCGGGTCTAAAATCTTGATTTCATTAAACTCTCTACAACTATGACTACTACTCCTTTCTTCAACTGTGACTATCATTCCTTTATTATCTTGAAGGTCACTACTTGCTACCCTTTTAGTCACTAAAGTGTTGTCTTTCATTTAATTTGTCATTTAGTCATGATTATTGTTCTCAAACATTGGTATACTGCCCTTAAAATCCTTGCATAAGCCTAGGACTATCTTTTAAGATCTTACAATTCCTAACTTGCCTTGACTATCATACGAAGACCTTGTTTGTACAATCCCTTTTATTTGATTCATAAATGGCATGACTATCTCCTTCTGTCATCTTTTCTTATAATATTTCATGCTTTTGCAAGTAGATTTGTTCTTTTCTTTTATTTTGAAAATATCATTCAACATTGATTCATGATGTAGCCCTAATGAACTTGGTAAATGTCTTTATAATAAGATGAACCCCTCTTTGCCCTATTTGACCTCTCAATGGTGGATTTTTTTGTCATTGTGCATCTACCCCTACAAGCTTTGCTCTTTGTGATTTTGGTTGTCATCAGGCTCTATGGACTGTTGACTTGGGAAAACCTTCCTCTTCGCCGAACTATGTCAACATATGATTGTTATTGATATTTACTTGATGATCATGTGGTTGTCACTCCTTGAAAAACTTCAATCAATGTCATAAGGACTATATTTCATTATCATATTCATGTCATAGGTTTGATTGTCCTCTCATCATTCGACTACCACTGTTGTCCTTTTCATTCATGATATGACCTTGTAATTTGATTCATTTATCTATTCTCTATGTCACTTTCATAGAGTTCTTGCCCTTTGTAGTCTATTGTGAGGTAAACATATAAAGAACCTTATTAAAAACCTTCCTTTGATCTCATATACTATCCTTTATAAGAGTTTATCTACTTGTCTTTTTTATTTTGCTTTTCTCATATGACATTCAATTTTTTTCTTTTCTCTTTGAAGGATTGTCCTCATTCTTTGCACATAGGACTCATATGGAAGCAATTACACAGGAAAGGATCATAAATTTGATGATTTTTTACTTTGTTGTTTAGTTCCTGATACTTATGTCGGTCCTTGCAATACTTCATCAACTTTAAAAGGTATAGATAACCCATCTAGCCATAATCAAAAAAAATATCCTTAATTTCATTAATTTTTACCCAATAATGATAGTCTCTTTCATAAGGCTAACCTCATCCTTCAATGCTAAGCTAGAAATATCAGGAGCTCTCTTATCTATCTTATACTTTCTCAACTATCACTACCAAGTAGTTAAGAGTTTATTTCAATTCTCATAGGTGTAGTTCTATGACTATCTACAATTTGATGATCCTCTTTCTAAATGTCACCTCAAAGTCACTACTATATACCTGTAAGGATTGTCTCAATTGATTCATGGATCCCTTATGTAAGACTATCTTCATTTTCTATTACATTCATAAAGACTATACTCATGAGTATACTTTGACTATGCTATTTATGCTTTCAAAAGGCCATGTTGTTTTCTCATCCTATGCTTGACATTTATGACTTTGACTTATGCATTTGATGTATTGATAGTCCCTTTCTACACTAAAAGACCTGCTAAAGGATTTTCATCCCTTTTTTATTGTGCTTTTAACCTTTCTAGGATTTTTGACCTTCAAACTAGAATACTGCCCTTTTGACACATGGTTGTGCTTAACATTTATGATTGTCCTTATACATTAAATATTCATAAATCCATCTCTTATCTTTGCAACATTGTGAATGCTTCTCCCTAAGAAATTTCTCTTAGTCTTCAATTATCCTTTTGTTGTCTTTTTCATCCTTGAGGTTTTGACTATACTCCTACCAAACCTGCTCATTGATGATTCTCCTTGCCATGGGCTTAGTATTTTACAACTTCCTTGAGTGGTTATTGATTCGCTTTAATCCCTTGCTAAAGGTGGTCTTCTTGCAATGATCGTGAGATTGCAATCACTATCCATTATGAAAACCTTGAAACATTGGTTGTCCTATTTAGTATTGCAATGGTGATTGAAACTTGTTGTGGCTACTACCTTTTTAGGTTGATTATTGACATTGTCATGTGCTTTGTCCTCTGAATCTGTAGGCTACCCTTCACAGGTCAAAATATCCATGAATCTTCCCTTAGTCTTTTCTTGTATACCATGTCTTATCAAATGCCTTTTCAATAGGAAGCTACCCCAAAATCTTCATGGCACAAGCCTCTCCACAAAAAAATCATGCTCTATGCCTCATGATTTATGGTCTGCCCTCTTACATATGAGGTTATTATCCTTGATACCTTTAAGACTTCATATTGTCCTTGCTACTTTATGAAGTTGGCTTCAAAACTTTGGGCTGCCTTCCCATTAACTATGACAAAACCCTTATGGAGTTACCTTCTTAAGAAACATATAACCTGGAGAGATTTGAGAGGGTCATAAGAATTCTTATTGAAATATAAGGGAGAAACTCTCCAAAACTCTTCTACGCCCCTTTGACAATTTGATGCAACTTTCCTCAAATTTTGCCTTTCATGGTTTATCTTGCATTTATTATCAAAAACTTTGAAGAAACCCTTGAGAGATGAAAGAGAAAAATAAATGATTATGCAAGGGTTTCAAGAGGACTGAAAATACAAGCCTATTCATTGAGCTCTACTCCTCTTGATTTTAATGATGAGGTAACTGCAAATCCCTAATCTTCATGCATGCTCTTTCAAACTTTACTTCTACTAGGAACAAAACCCTAGCTCCTCTCCCATGTGATGCTTTTTTGCATATTTTCTTTTTTCCTCCTCTATTTGGTGCTCAAACATCAATTTCAACTTTCAACCTTGCTTTTTAAACATGAGTCTCTTGCTTTTACATGTTTTTTTTACCTAATTTTGGCATGGAAACCTTTACATTGTCCTTTTCATGGTGTGGAAACTTTTACATTAAGTTTTATCTATTAAATCTTTTGACCAAGACCTGTGAAATATCAAGACTAACTCTCTTTTAAGGATAAAAGCATGAGATAATGAGATTATTTAAAAGCAATATTTAAATCATGTCAGGTATAAAAATGGACTACAATAACTCAAGCCTCTACCCCTCTTGCCTCACCCTTGAACTATTCCCCTTCCTTAGAGGAAGTGTTGTGTGGTCTCACAACATACCCCAAGGCTACTAGAGCTTGAGGACCCAAATTTTTGAAAATTCCTGTTTAACTAAGCTAGAAAGGAGATGATGCAAAGGGTTGAGTTTAAGGTATGGTGAATAATAGCTTAAATCATGGAGTTTGAAGTGGAAAGTCAGATATCCAAGCTTTCAGGTAAATCATGCTTCAATACATAGGTACAACGTAAGTCATTCACAACTAATCTAGGTAAGTCAAGCCATTGTTGAAGATAATAAAGTTTCAAGCGGGGAAGGTCAAAGTTTGTGGGTTCACAGATGTAGTAAGCAAAGTGTTCGGGATACAAATAGTTGTTTGTGGGGCTAAGATACCAAAGTGCTAATCTGAGCATTCGGGTATTTGGGTACTCAGGTATGTGGGAATTTTATAACTAAATAAAAGCTGAGTCAAACTACCTAAGTTTTTTGACAGTGCTAAAAACTCGAAAGCCCACATAAGCTAGTGTTCCCGAAAAACCTTAAAATGTATTGTTTTAATGGAAAAACCTGAGAGGATTGGAATTAAATACTTTGCTCCAGTTTTGTTTTTTTCCTTTTTGACTTGTATACTATATGATTTATACATGGTCAATCAAAATGATGTGGATTATACTGATGTAGATTTAATAGATGGTGGACTGTGGGTAAGATATGAACAGTCAAGCAAATTGATCTCGTGGTCGAATCCGATGATATTAAAGCTAGAAGGAAATGATGAGTATACGAAGGAAATGTTCCAAATAGATATTGTACAATCAGAAAAGCGGGAATCTAGGTTTTCTATGTCGAGCAAACATCGATATGGATTTCTTCACTTTGCACAAGCACAAGTTTTTCCCGTATCTAGAACCCGATTACAGAAGAAGAAAAGTAAGATGGATTTTTTATATACACCTAATCACTCTGAATATCCAGCTTGTTTCCCATTTTTTAAGACACAAGTTTCTCAAAGTGTTTTTTCCCATGATTTCAGAGCTTTCAGCTACAGAGAAGAAAGTCAAACTGATTTTGACTGGTTTATAAAATATTCCAGTGCCAACTGTCATGTGCCGCATGTTACTTTATGATTAATCTAGTTTTGCTTAGCCATGTGTTGTTTTGGAACTATTTTGAGGCCTTGTTTTTTATAAAAGGCCGAGAGTTATTGATTTTTAGGAGTATCAGAATTTGTTGAACTTGATAGAATTAAGATTGACAATTCACCAATTTTATCTCTATTTTTCATGTTTTTTGTTCTATTCCAATTTAAAAACTTGTATATTCCATTGAAGTTTTCTAATATCAAAGATTATTCTGAAAGCTATTTCCTGATAAGAAATCTTACATAGTTGATTGTTTATTACTATCGAAGAAGCCAATGTTTTTCACCAGATTTGGGTGCATATTGATATCGTTCGGTGGTAAATGATCATTTTTTTCTTTAAACTCCTGCATCATTCTATGTGAAGCTGTGAAGCAATCTGGTGTAGTATAGAGTGATTTTTCTTTGATTTAGTTTATTTCATGGTGCATGCATTGATAATAGTTGGGAGCCACTTTAGATTTTAGGATCTTTTAATTTCTTTATTTTATTTTCAACATTCTTGCAAATGGTTTGGATATATGAAGCATTTCTTGCAACTGTTTAAATTCATGAAGTAATTTCTTGCAAGTTATTTATATTCATGAGATTTTGGAGTAATACATGTTAATTTTGATATATCTTTGTTTTACTCTATTTGGTACATTCATCAATAAGTTTGAAAACTATAGGCCCCTCATGATTAACAACAAATTAGCACAGCGAACCCTGATTGAACCTAGTGAGTGAAGACTTGACATTCTTGAGCCTTGGGATTGTTAAGATTATCTTTAATCATAAATTTTAGTAAATCATTCAAGAGAGGTAGGTTCTTCTGTCATCGAGCAAAAAAGTATCTACTTGTTGGTGTGTGTGTGTAACATCCATGTTAATAGGAAGAAGTTGCTCTCAAGGTTCTTGTAGAGCAAATTCACTCCTTGAGATTGGGACTAGAAGAGCTCGTATGGTTTTTGGTATGCGAAGATGCCTATGCTCAAGTAAATCCTGTTGTCAAAGGTCTAAAGAATTTTTTTATTAAATATTGAAGAGGCTTAGAGCTCCTTTATGGCATAACAAACATTGTAGACACTCATGTCCCATCCTACACCTCTATCTTGGATGTTACCCAAGATGTCAAATCAGAGATCTTTGGTTAATAGTTGAGTATCTTGATGCTTGGAGTGTTTATTTGTATGGTTGAAATGGGTCCCTCTTTCAATGTTGCTACCATCACCATACCTAAGTAGAGTCGTACAAATAAAGTAAATCGGGTCCTATGAGGTTTCAATGTCTCTACATTTGGAGCTCAAAATGTCTTTATTTTTGGTGTTGGTGTTGGTGGCTTTGCTAGTGTTGGTGCTGGTGGTTCAATTAGTCATACTTCATTTGCTGATCTTGTCCTTAATTCTCTCCTATAAAACATGAGACAAATGTAGAATTAGTTGGCGAACTTAGCTACCTTTTCCTCTCAACCGATGTTCCAACCTTTTTGTCATTATAGTCCCTTTTCTATTGTTATTCTAAACACTCCCATCCCTTAGGGAGTGGAGATTCCAAAGGTTGAGAAGTATAGTGGCCGTGGGGACTTGTAGACTCACATGTCATCCTTTAATGCCATGTGTACGAATTTCTTCCACCACGATGCACTTTTGGCAAAATTATTCTCGCGTTCCCATAAGGATGTTAATTTGGAGTGGTATTGCTCCTTGCCTAATAATTTTGTCTTCTCTTTCTATAATCTTGTAAATCAGTTCCTCTAACATCCAATCCGACATTAGGTTGAAGGTCACGTTTACCGATCTCGTTTGATGTAAGTAGGGACCTCATGAGAAGGTGATTGACTTTATAGCTCGGTATCAGGTTCTATTCTCTCAAATTTCTTGTCCCTTAAATGTTTATGATGTAAAAAAAGTTCTCATTGGAAACTTGTTGTTGACACTATAAGATAAATTTCTTTTAATAAAATATTCGTCCTTTGTGCATTTGTGTGTCGCTTTCCGTGAGTACCAACAAACAGTTGCACAGTATGGGGATTCATCCTCGTCCTCTCGTCAGGATGGCCAACCAGTTGTGTCAGTCTTTGGAAAGTCTAGAGAGAACAAGGTTGTGGCTAACATGGTATATGTTCCCACATATAAAAATTCCACAAGACATATAATATTCACTAAATTATCAAAATCTTATAACAATGTATTGCAAAAAACTTAAAAAATGGAATAATAACCTTGCCAAAGATTAGACCATTGTCTGAGTTGTATCATTAGTGGTACAATGCACAAAAGTTCTTCTAGTATCACTGAGTCTTGAGTCATGACACCGAGTGATCTGTTCATCTTTGACATGTAATTCAAGACCACATCAATAATAGGACAATCCAAATCGATGATAAGAAGTATTTCACTCAAACAAATCTATAGTGAAGCCCAACAACTAGCTATAAATCTACACAGATCCATTCCCGTCTCATTCCTCTAATTTGGTCACTCCTTTTTCTAATCTAATCCCATTTGAGTATGTGAATGCAGTCTTATTTGCTTGTATTCCTCCTTCATATCATGTGAATGTTATTCCTAACAATACATTTACCTCACATGATCTGCCTTTGAACAAGGAGCCCTCTCTGTTATACATTCCTGCTCGCATCAACGATAACGTTGTAACAAGCATTATGGTCAACCCTTCAAGCTAAGTGAATGTCATTACAAAAGAGTGTCTCTTTATAAATAATTTACATAAGGAGAGGTACAATGAATCATAGGCTACCATTCGCACACATAATGGGTTCGATGTTGCACCTATTTGCTTAAATTCTTTGTTGGTCCTAATAGGACCTAAGGTCTTGGAAGTTCAGCTTGTTGTGATTCCTAAGTTCGACTTGTTTAGAGTGAGGATAAGCATTCCATGGTTGGCCTCCATGAATGTAGTCACCTCAATAGTACATAAATGGATGAAGTTTCCCCATGAAGATATTGTGCATGCTATCCAAGATACTAGATATAAACCATTGGTATTGCATGGGGGCTTCTCCTATGATCACTTTTGGCTCACCTTGATTGGACTCTTGCCTCCTATAAGGAATATTTTATATAGAAAATATTTCAGGTATAATATTGGGGGGTTGGCGTTGAAGAGTGATTTTCCTCCATCTAGATACCTTGAAGGCCTCCCTACATGCATAGCAACACATTTCATCCTCCTCCCCTCAAAAGGGGAAGGATAAGCATGCCCTTGCCCTAGGGCCTTCCTAATTTTCTTCTTCTTCCCAACCTTTAGTGGTGTTTCTTGTTCCTCTTAAAGTTCCCATGTCGTGGAAGTCGAAGCCCCACATTTTTTTTAGCTTCCAGTTTTACCCACAATGCCTCAACACACCCTTTATGCCAAGGGGAGGCATTCTCATGGGTTTGTTCCTACATCTTGACCTCTAGGGCCTTTGCCTATTCCTCCACCTACCCCAAGGCAAGGAAAGGGAAGAGGCCTATTGTTGAGACGTCTGTTCCTCTCTTTTCTTTTGTGTGTCCTCCTCTCGATCCTCCTCGGGAGTCCACCCTTCCACCCATGATCATTGTGGAGGTTGCTCCTCCCATTGAGTAGGAGCCCTCAGTCTCTTCTTAAGTCATGCCATCTAGTGCCCACAACCAACGTAATCGACTTGCATGTGAGTGTAAGTGTTGATGAAAGGTTTTTGCTATGGAGCATGCTGCCTTGCAAAAGACTGCAAAGGAGCCCATTATTTTTGCTTCTATTTCTTCTATTTATGTTTCTCCTATTTTTGCTTCTTCTTTTGCCTTGATTTCCATCACCTCTATTCTTCTTCTAAATTCATCGATGGATCTCGATAAACGTCACCCCAAAAGGGTGCGGGTATTCATCACTCCCTTGATTGAGTCACCTTTCTTACTTCTCTTCCTAATATCCCTCCTTTCTCATAACCCGTCAATATGCCTTTTACAAAGTTGGTGTCCTTTGTGGATCTATCTCCTTCCTTTGCCTCCACTTTAGCTAAGGGGGTTCCACATCCTCTATTGAAGTGCAAGTTGGAGGATGACCCTTCTCTGAGCGATGGTCAAAAGAAGTTGTCTGTCTCAAGAGTCTTGTTCTGTTATGGCCTACAATGTCCTTGTGACAGAGGCGGCACTAACTTCCTTGGATTTTGTCATTGCTTCTCTTCCTAAGGTCGGTAGTGACTCTCAGGCATCTTGTCCTCCTCCTACTCAATTGACACATGACACTCCTAAAAAGTGCATGTTCAACTCGTTGGAGGATATTTCGACTCTATCCTTAATTTTTGCTAATTCGATGACTTTAGTCTCACAAGAGTTTGGTGATGAAGACCTCAAGGGACCTTCTTCCTTAGCCATTATTGTAGGTGAGTCAGTTGGTGCTAATTTAGCTATCCCTCTCGTACAAGACCATCTTCCCTCCGGATGACCTATTGGTTGAGTAGGATTAGAGCGACACCTTCTTCTTCATCTTTATATTAGCTTTGTGTGTTTGTTTGTGTTCCCATGTACTTGTCTATATATATCCATACTCTCACTTAGAGGACCCTTGATACCCTTGTAGGTTCTTGGATACATTAGAGAATATCTATTGTAAACTTCTTAGATATTTGTCTCATCATTCTTTATGTGTTATACATTTTGATTTTCACATTGGGGACGATACAAAGCATTGAAGCATTTAGGCCTCTTCTATGTTGACCTGATTTTTATTTTTATTTTGTCTTGACGTTCTCTTATTCTCATTTTGATACATTTGGGGGGTGATGACAATTCATATATATACTATATTGTACTTATCTATCTATATCTATGAGCAGTTCTTACCCCAAATATTCAGATCCTCCTATGCTCTTTATTTCTCAAGATTTCTACCTTTCTGCTTCATGATGTTATGGTTTCCATGTGTTTGTAACATACCCAATGTTTACACAACAATTTTTACCTAATTTCTAACTCAAAAAGTGATTAACACTAGTTTCCAAAAATAGGGAAATGAAATTTTTCCTTTTCAATAACATAATTGCGCATTGCATAAATAATTTGCACATGTGACCTCACTAATTCCCAATAATTCTTTATACAAAAATTTAATATAACATTTAATTCCTAATTTCATCAGATTTAAAATAAAATTGAATATAATGAATAAATCAAAAATTGCATTCAATTACATTGGATGTAGAGATAATCATTAATTTTACTTTATTGCACAATAAACACAAAAGATTTAAAACAATGTTTATTTCTCCGATAATTAATCATGCATTAATAAATACTTATCTTTTTTTGAAATGTGTAGATAGTCTAACCAATTGCCTGGAGCGGATTTTAGATTCAGTGTCTTCCATCTGTGAGCAACGGAGGAGGAACAAGTTCTTATCCAAAACCAAACAGTTTCTTATCTAGAACCAAACAAGATGCTTCTCAAGCATCTACACAACATGCTCCAGAGTACAAGTACTCAACATCCACAAAAACCCTAGCCAGGACAATGTCGGGTGCACTCTATACCCCGAGTTGGACACACTCTGTGTACCCCCTCCTCCAATGCCCAAGCCTACTAACCCAAAATCTCACTCTCAACAATCTTTCCAACAATTTATTCTTTGTTTTCCCACTTTTTTGTCTATGTGCCAAATTATTTAGTTTCACGGGTTTTATACAACACAAAGGGTAGTTCCAACCGACACACCCTTTCAAAAATAATTACAATACGTCTCGTAAAAACTCCAATAATTATTTTATCACATTTATTTCTTTTTTTTCTTCCACGGGGAAAAAGTCACATAACAACACATATCATTGCATAAATAACATTACATAATTCCAAGTAGATGAAACTCATATTTTCAAATACATATTACAATTGATCCATGACCATGTTCATATATAAATTCATAACTTACAAGATTTTAATGGTCAAGGTTCCCTCATCTAGATCACACTTCTTCTATTTCACAAGTCTTAGTTGTCGACTGCAAGAGGGAGAGCATCACCCAAGCGCTTTTCCTTCAACCACAGACTTAAGCGGTCCCTCGCACATCTTCCTAACTATAAGTGGCCCTACCCTTCAACAAAGAGTTTGGTATGAAAACCTCTAGAAATTCCTACTTGAGTATGGTGTTGTGTCCTACATAACTAGTACAATCAATAAACTATGGATACCCTCCAACTATGCATGACACTCCTGACTAGCTAGATGTAATCTCGACTCATAGTGAATCGACAAAGTGTATGCAATGATTTCTACACTTACTTTGGCCAAATTTTTCATGTATATAATAAATCCACTTCTTATGGAGCGATGTCGTATGCTCACCCACCCCCTTACTCAACTTGGAAACTATACTGACCTGTAAATAACTCTTCCCTTGGTTTGACCCCAAGGTTCAAATATCATAAACAAGATTTCATTCCAAAGTGATGACACACAAATAATGATTTAACTGATCAATTATGTTTGACCCAATCTTTTGAATACCTTGTTATGTACTTGTAACAATCTAGGATTGGCAGTTGCCTCTTATTCAAGTCCTTAGTTTTAATCATGGGTGTAATAACTCTCCTAGTTCATACATAATTAGTTAATACTAATGACACCTTGTTACCAACTAGGCACACATGGTCTCAATCTAAAGCACTATCAATATGTCGATATGTATAATAATCCAAAATTGAACTTGATTTGAAGATTACTTCTTTGTATTGTGTTATGCCTAATATGGCTCCATCCTTCTAGGATGCCATAACCCATTTGGTAATTCATGACATTGAATATCATTTATTTTGAATCAATATAAAATCTTATGTTCATAATAATGTCTAATAATAAGCCAACATAATAATTTATTTTACTTTTGATATAACTCAAATAAGAACCATTCGACTAATCTTTAGATTCCTCGAGGGTTCCTTCCAAGTTATCCTTTGCATAATTTATATAAGGTACCTATGTTTGTATGTAAGTAGACAATCATATACCTATTCCTTCAATATGAACCATATATTCACATATTTAAATATATGATAAGTTCATATCTGATTTGGAGAACATTTTCTACTTGAGAGGAGTCCATGCGTTTGTACCTTAAAATCTCCTCACATTATGGCTTTGGTTTTCCATGACGTAAAATCCTCTTCTTTAAGATTAGATTACCATGAATAGGTATTAGTAGACTCTTGGTCAAAATATAAGATAGTATTATTCAAAAGATAATGAGGACGTATTTACTCTTATACGTATTCTAACCGTCTTGTTGGAAATAATAAAAACTCATTCAAATACAATATTGTATTAATATGAATAATACCAAATACTCTACTTAGCTTCTCTTGCTATGTTATACTAAAAAGTCAATGGTTTGGGTTATACATAGCTCCAAAGAGAATTAACCTTCCAATAGTTTTTCTTTCTCTTGAATTTATTCATAAGTAATTGAAGTACCCAAAATCTGCAATGTAAAACCAACCTCAAAAACTCATTAGAAGGGTTAGTATAACACACAAATCTGCAAATACCTCCATGGAATACATTGCAAATGCTTTCAAAAAATGCAACAAATGATAATATAAAGACTAAAGCATTATGAAAACAAAAGCAAGCTACCTATTCCATGTTGGATTGGTGTCACATGTGCTAGTGACCCTTTCCCAATCCTTGATCAAAGCTCAAATTGTGTAAATGCAAATGGAGATGGTGGAGTGATGATGAACAAGATCAAATCTCAAATGAAGAGAGTAACCTTGCATAAAATTGTGAAGGATTTGCTTGAGGATGATGCACCTATTTAAAGATTTTCAAAATGCCAAGTGTTGAAGAGGGACCAATGTGGGATCAAAAATAAGCCAATGAGTTGAGGACACTTGTCATCATGTGATTAGTTGATGTATGTGCAAGATTTGGGAAGAGTGCCCAAGAGGGGAAAATTTTGAATTCAAATTTGCAATAAATTTTGAGAGGGGGACAAGAAAGAAGAGCAATAAATGCCCTGTTTGACTTGTCATGTTGAAAGAAAATGAGGTTTTAATAAATCAATAAAATTGATTTATTGTGCAAGTGGCTAGGTCTAGATAATGCAAGTGGGATGTGATTAACATTAGATTAGGATTAGATGATGATCATGCTGATTAATGCTGATTAGATGAGTTGACATTTTGGACTTTGATAATTGATTTATTTAAATCAGAAAAGGATGGAAAATGATTTAGGATTTGATTTAAATGGATTCCTGATTTATTTAATTAAATGGATGATGAAGGTTGAATGATAATGTTTATAAGATTATTTGATGAATGGTTTAAAGTGATGAATTTGCCTAATGTGAGAGCTAATTTGACTGAATCCGATCGAATGCATAATGTAAAATTTGCATGTCTACATTTTGCCCCTCTTTGAAGCAATGTACTTGTTGCGTTGGTTCAAAGAATAACTTGCCGCGATCGAAATTTAAAAATTTCATGATTTTTCGGATGCCCCAGTGGAAAGAAGTACACTGGTACATTGCCCCCTCGAGAGATCGAGCGAAAAGATTCGATTTGAGGGTCGATCTCGCGATAAAGAGGTTCAAAATGGGTGGTTATGGACGACGATGCAAATGAGATGATTTCAAGATGCTTAGAATAACAAATCTATATTATTCTAAATAACTTAAATGATGATATGATGTGAGACGGATGAGATGGATGATGTGATATACTATGATTATGCAATGGATGATTTATGATATGCTTAGACTAACAGATCTATATTATGATGATGATGCAAATGCAATGCATGTGAAATGATCGATGTTTCCTATGATTTATGATATGAATGATATGTGGTATGCAGTATATTGATGGTTTTGCAGATGCAGGATGGATGCATGACAGATACATGACGGATGCATGATGTTAGTGCGGGAATGAGATGATGACAAGAGGATCCAACAAGTCCATGATTGGTCGAGACTTTATTAGAGATGATGATGATAGATGATGATAGATGGATTTGCTTATCAAGGATTGGGATTTTCAAAGGGTCACTTACTTTATTTTTGATAACACGCCTAAGTACGATGCATCAAGGTATGAAGGACCGGATGGCGTGGTACTTAGTGTGATGGACTTTGACTCAACAAGCGATAGGGTATTCTTGTTCACACCTGACATACGGAAACCTTGCTAGGATGCACTTTAGAAGTCTCAAACATCTCCAAAACACGGAAAGGTATAACCAATCAATGCAATAGTCAACAAGCTATCTGAAACCTCCTCCATACATATCTAACAAAGCAAGTATTCACCAAGTTATTTTACAAGAGCGTCCAACAAGCACAGCAAACAAAAGATAATAATCGTTGCCCCATTTCTATTTCTCTAAATCCTCTGTTTTGGGATATCATCGAGACGTCCTTGGAATGAGTGCAAAATAAGATAAGTCAAAAGATAAAGACCAAGTAAATAAACAGACTAATGCTCTTCAATACCGCTAACGGAAAAGGATGTGTTTTCTAAGGATGATAAGCGAAACTTATTGCCAAAAGATAATGCCCATTGTAGGAAGGATTCATCCTAGGACATGTTAGTGGATGGCGGCACGTCATTTCGTTTATGAGGGATGATTGATATGGGACAAATTCAGATGATGGTGTTACCAATATGAAGAGATGACCAATTTGTTTACTCACTGTCCTAGACTTAAGACTTGATGCTTTTGAGTTCTACTTTTTAACCTGCTAGACTTGTTTCCAACTGTTTCACCAAAGGTTGAGGATGACGATCAGTTTATTATGAATGGTGTTTATTGCGGGTGCAAGCGAGATGAGGCGGATGGATTTTTTCAAATATTTGGATGTTTTTGGAATTTTGCAATGTTTTGAGGCTGTTTTTGGTAATTTTTCGAGGTTTTACAAATGTTTTGATTTTCGTTTTCAATTTTTTGATTTTCTAAGATTTTTAGAGAGACTAACCTAAAGACCTATCCTAGGGGCCTCGGGGGCTTATCGATAGATTAGCCTTGCCTCTACGTTATACACATATGAGACCACGTAGTTCACGAAGCGACTTCTGTTTTGGATTTTGATATGTTTTGGATGTTTTTGGATTTTTGATTTTCGATGTTTTTGTATTTTTCAATTTTTGATTTTTTGGATTTTGATTTTCTGATGTTTTTGGATTTTCTGGTTTTTGAGGATTTTAAGATCATACATGAATCCGATCCGATGAGAACGTGCCCCCAGTGTGATGTAAAAGACTACTCCGATAAAGGCAGGACAAACTGACCTTGAGAATGGGCCGAGTAGTACTAGGAGGGATCATGATACGAGCACAGGACCAAGCTATGGTGCGGATGTGAGCGGATGAGTGATGGATGGAGATATGGATGTGATGGACGATGGAAGTGAAATGGAGGGATAATGTAGATCGAGCCATAAAGATCCTGGTGGATGGAAAGTGCTTATTTACGCAAGGCGCCTGTTTGCCAGGTTTTCACCAAGGTACTTGCCCAAAGTGCCACAGAAGTGGTTTTCACTAGAGGACGATTTTTTTCTTTACTATTTTTTTTGATCCTTTTTCTGATTTTTTTGGATTTTT